>JAXGGA010007644.1:0-61391 GCA_038373865.1 Uloborus plumipes
TACTACTACTTTGTTCTTTATACTCATTACCGGTTTAGTATTATTGGGAGGGATTGAGCTCGATTTGTAATCAAGCCAGTGCATTTTGTTTTGAGCTCTCTCTGAAAATAAATAAAAATAGTAGCTATTGTTTCGCATATATTACTAAACTACGAAACGAAACGCTAAGGGAATGTTGTGGGAAGACGTGTGTACTCTACGCTACTTCAGGGGCCCAGACAATTTCGTAAAGCCGGTACAAAAATATACGTTTTAATCTTTTTTTTTTTTTTTCATTCTCAGAGCACGCCGTCGTTGTGGTACCCGCTAATACCTTCCTCATTGTTGGTACATGTTTGCATACGAAGTAGTTTTAAAAAAATGGAAAAAAGAAGCAAAAAACCAATTTTAAAAAAATCAAGAAAATACATCTTGTAAGTTTCTTAAAGCCAGGCAGAAAACAATTGCCCTCCTTGACTCTTCTCATAGGTTATATTACTTTTAAATAACGGAGTAAAATACTACGATTTGTTTTCTTGAAATGTCTTCTCTGGTACATTTTAAATACAAAGCATGAAAAGTCTTATTTATAAATAATAATCGGAGGCCTAAAATAGTGAAATTTTATTTTGCAAGTATGCAAGGAATCGTATTTATTAATTGTTATTATTGCGCAATTATGTTTATTATATACATTCTTCTAGCGTTTTAAAACAAATTCCATTTGAAATGAAAGCTGTTATGAAAAAAAAACTGTTCAGTAACGAATTGCAAGAATTATTATTTTTTTGAATTTATGTGAAATGATGGGGAAATGAATGGACGCCTCTAACTAAAATTGTTGGAAAGAGGAAAATTCTCAAATTGTCTATTGAAAGTCGAATTTTACCCAATAATAAACACAAGCAGACTTATCATGCATGCATAAAATGAGAAGGAACACTGATCATCGTTAAAAACGCATGAAGAAAAGAAAAAGAAAATAAAAGCTGCAATACTGTTTGCAAAAAAATAAATTTTTGGAGTAAGGAAATTTTTAGAGGTCACAATGCCCTCCCGTGACCTCCCATCAGGGCAGCCCCTGTGTGGGGGGGGGGTGCGCAATTTCTTAAGTTTGCCACGGGCGCTGGACTCCATAGCTACACTACTGAATATATGACGAATTTTCCGATATCCGAATTGTTCAATAAAGTGGTTCAGTGGGTTTCAATAGAATGAATGTTCGAATGAAAGCACAAATATTTATTACGTACAACACACAACACTTAACAAAACACATAACAGATTTCAATCGACACATCTTTTCGCTTCACATTCCAAATTCGACTCTAAAAGGTAACGGCTTACGACTAGCGCCCTCTTTAGGCGGGAACTTACATAAAGGGGTTTTTTCCACAATATCCGAGTCCAAAAGCTAGCAACGTCGAGTAAAACTACAATTTTAAGACATCTGGCTCTTTAATATATCTTTCCCTATGCTCTTCCAACGAGCATGCGCGGTGTTTGGCAGCTGAGAATGGCTGCGTTTTTTACTGCGCATGCGCAACACACTTGTACTGGAGGAAATAATGCTTTTCAAGTCATTTTGGGCAATTCCGCGTCAAATCAACATGAAAATAGACGTTTTGACCTCACCCTCGCATGTTGCTTCGAAGAGACCAGGGAAAGAAATATCAAAGCGCCAGACGTCTTAAAATAATCACTAGGAACCGTTGCTAGCTCTTAGAGTATCAGTTCATATCTATATATATAAAAGAAAGTCGTGTTAGTTACACTATTTATAACTCAAGAACGGCTGTACCGATATGGCTAAAAATTGGTGGGTAGGTAGCTTAGAGCCAGGAGACGGACATAGGCTATAATTAAAATGTGTCAGTTACATAAATAGAAAAACTGTCTTAGTGACTAAGCCTTTTTACTAAGCCTTTTTTGACACCTCCATGGCTGAGCGACATAAAGCACACGTTCTGGCAGGTTCCGGAAAGCAGTAAACAGGTTGTAAGTTAGCGGTGCGTTGAGTGTTATTTGACTTTTTCGTGAAAAAAATTATAAACAAACGCGTTACTTCCCTTGAAATTTATATGTGATAAGCTGTCAGAAAAGATTGCTCATTCCTAAGATCCCGATGATCCCAACCGATATGCCGTTTGAATTTAAAAGACTTCAATTTCCGATCCGTCTTGCATTTGTCATGACCTTTAACAAATCACAAGGCCAATCCTTAAAAGTTTGTGGTTTGAATCTAGAAAATCACTGTTTTTCCTATGGTCAATTATATGTGGCATGTTTACGGGTCGGAAGACCATCTGCGTTGTTTCTTTTTGGGCCTGATAATAAAACAAAAAATGTTGTGCATCACAAGGTACTTTAGTGAAGAGCAACCTATGTACTAAAATACAGAAACAATAATGAATGATTAATGTAGGTACTTAATTTTTTTTTGTATTTTCTAATAATAAAAAACTTAATAAATTCAAAAATTTTCTTATTTATTGCCTTTAAGGCGGAACAGAGTTCGCCGGGTCAGCTAGTTTAATCAATATGTAAATTTAGGCTCTTTCTGACCAATTCCAAGTTTTCGCAGTCAATAACAGTTGTCCAACCAAGACATTTGAGTTCAGATGGAGCTGATAATTAGCAGACTTTAACTATATCGTTAAAAGTGAAATTTCATGTCTCCCCATTGATCTTTTTTGAGCTACAAATTTTATGTGCGGTGAAAGGTCAAAACAAACTAAAAGAAAACTTAGAAAATCTGCATTAACCCATTTATGCCCAGTAGCCTAAAAACGGGAAACCAGATAGAACCACTAGTTGGACATCAGAGTTTATTTATTGACAGCTATTTTCAGACAAATCAGTCAAGCAACGATCCAGCATGGGTAGCCGCAGAAAGTAAAAGTTTTTTTGCGAGCTTTTTTTCATAAAATTAAACTATTTTAAAATGATTTGCTCAAAATTGACCCGAGATGCCTCCTGTAATGTTACTTTGCAAAATTAAAGTCAAGTAAGGTCGTATTCTGCTCACATATCAGCAAAATATCCTATAAACAGGACGTTAAATTACTTAATAAATATGGCAACGGCAAACTATTTTAAGCCTAAAATGTATGCAAACCATTCCAAGTAAGAGTTTTAAGCAGATAAAAATTGAAAAAAATTGTTAAAAAAAACTTGGGAATAAATGGGTTAAACTTGATCCTCCACCACTTTATAATTAATATTTTCACTAAGAATATGAGGTAGACATCAAACTTTCTTGTTGATGATTTTCAGGTGCATCATCAAACGGGGTTCTTTAAAGTGTATTCTGGTAGTTTTCTTTTCAAGGGACCTCTAGACGTGTGGCCGAGCCATCTGTTTTATTCTTGAACTACAGATTTTATTATCTAAACAAACGGAAAACTTTTAAAATAAGCTTTGAGCTAAATCCTTTGCTAGTTTTACTGATTTATTTATTTCATTATTATTAAAATTTTGATTCCAACATCCAACCTTCTTATTGGTGGTCTTCCTCGGGTACAGGATCACTCTCCCTAGAATGTATTGTACACTACAAGTGTACATTCTAGACTGTTAATACTGAACACTTTTAACAACTCTTTCCTAAAAGTGCACGTTCTGACCAGTGTCGTAGTGAAAACAATTTCATACGGGTCATCCGAAAATTTTTCGACATTTAAGGCCGAGAAACGGAATTTTAAACCTTTGCATGAGTGTTTGTACGCATAATTTTCTTGCCTCACTGGGGAGGGGGGTATGATCCCCCCTGCCCTATTGGCTACAAAACTAATTCTGACAGTTTTTTTTTTTTTTCCAGACAATCTCCAGGTGTGACGTCAAGTAATCTCAGTTTTATTCTTCGGATACCTGGTGTAGCACTGAATAATCAATACATCATGTCATCCTTACAAAGCACTTAGCAACTCAAGGTAAGGAATTTGTAATTCTTCCGAACTACATGCATTTTGTTACAGAAAGCTTTTCAGGAAGAGCCTATACTAGAAAGCAACTTAACTTGACACTCAACGTCACTACGGGAGAAGCCAATAAGAGCTCACAAGCAGTTGGCGATCTCCTCTAATTCGCCAAGTAGGCTGTGACGTTTTATCTAGCTCGTTTTTCATAGGCTAACGTTTTTCATAGGCTTTTTATAAGAAGCCTCTTATTCGTTGTTAACCAAAGTTTGCCAAACTCTGTTACTTTAAAATAGACGTATCAAGTTTAGAAATGCTACATCGTCTTCTTGAAAACAGCTGCATTCTTTTTTTATGCACTGCTGTTGATGCATTTCATGTATCGTATTCTAACGAGTCCGTAGCACCTTCAACTTTCTTTAAATGAGCATTCTAATCTTGAGGAAGTAACTATAAATTTATTTACAAGTATGTACACTATTTACAATAGGAGCAGGAAACAATTGCTAAACATCCAGCAATTAGGTATCAAAACAGTATACTGTACTCTCAACAGTAACTCAGCACCACGTATCTAACGTGAACAGTAATTAAGAAATTACAAAAGCAAAACAAACATTCGCCCAAAGCGAATAAAAACGAGCCTCTCAGAAATCCAATCTGAGAAAAACTAACTGACTGTGTTCAAGGCTATTTATACTCAGGAGGAAATCTCTACAACCTTCTAGCAAAATCCGGAGCATTCTGTTCATTCATAACTCAAATAATCCATTCAAGAAATTCTAGCGATAAAAAGAAAAACCACGTGAAAATGTCTTCATGCTTAATAAATGTAGGGCAAGTGTAAAAACTACAAAACGTTACAGGGTTGGTATACAAATGGTAGAAGTGATATCTTCAGATACTTTTGCAACATGTCGCCAGATAAAACCAAAACTAGTGAAAATGATGCAAGGCAGGGAAAACAACAACTATTTAAGAGATTTGTAACAGTATGTTTATCGAATCAGGTTCACGCTTTTGTTTATATCCTCATATCTCAGTTATTTCTAAACGTTTTCTAACAAATCTAGGCATTCATTAAAAAAGCAAAAAATTCTGAAAGAAAGTTGTGCTTTTTTGCTTTGATTTTTCAATTAATTAATAGTTTACAGACAAAGTAATTTTAATCGTTTGCATTTAAACATTGTTGCAAAAGCTAAGTGGGAAAAAAGTCCACAGCGAAGTTCCTACGACAACCGTAAGGGGAAAAGTGCGGAGCGCGGGAATTTAATTTGTCTTTGACACGTCAGCTTTCATTACACAAAGTATAATGAAGGCTTCTGTAATTAATTTACTTCCAATTAGAACTGAGGATCCCAAAACCCAGAATTTCACGGACCCCCTCTTAAAAATTATTGTATTCCCCCCCCCCCCCGTCGCAACAAAATTATTTTGTACATCTTTTTTTTCTCATATATACTTACGCTTCTTGTTTCTTTTTCTAAATTGACTTATTTATTATTCGTGTCTTGTTTTCAAAAGGAACTCTGGAAGTAAAAATTTATTCGAAACTCAGTTAAATTGTAAAATCTGTCAAAATCGAGGGTTCTGGGAGGGGGTGCTCCCTGCATGTATATTTAACAAGCGCTTTTTTATTCCCCACTAGAGGATATGCCCGGCTTTGCGCGGGTTAAAATGCAACATGCAAAATCCAAGAAGGTATTTCTTTTTTGCAACAACAATGAAATAGGTGAGCCTTAAATTGATAATTCATTGTTAATCGTAATCTTTGTTGGAAAATACTCATATTTAAATGCGTTACATTTTATCAATTTGTATGCTTAAAGGCTTTATCTCTATTACTCTATCTTTTCAAAATTGGAAGAAAATGGTCATTTTGAGACGAAAAATATCAATTTTGAGCTCTTAAGATTTTTTTGAAATTTCAAAACTCCGCCAATATAAATTCTACTGCATCAAAGGAGCCTCTGTGCCAAGTTTGATGACAATCCGACGAAAACTGGATTTGTATAAGGAACAAACATACCAACAAATACCATACATCCATTTTTATATCAAAAGATACATGTGCTTTCATTTCGAATTAAAAAAAAAGAGCTCGTCCTTAAATTATAACTATCTCTTAGGTTTTAACAGGATAAAACCACGATCCCCCCCCCCCCCCGACATGAATTAGGACCCCTGCTGGTCGACGAAATACACTTTGTGCAGCCTCTGTACAAAGGCCTATTCACATAACGACCGATCCGGCCGAACGAAGTGGTTTTTCGGACGTGACGGAAGGAGGTGAAAATTTTCGAGCATTCGCACTAGCTCCGTCCGAAAGTCACGTGACGGTATTCCCCCACTAATTACAAAGAGCGCGCACCTGGCGAAAGCCAATGAAGTCGCTATCGAACAGCCGGTCTGTTTTCGAGCTCGACAACATCCAACATTCTATAGAACGGCGACGGAAGCCGATTTTTCGGCGTGCTGTCATGGCAACGGATTTGGAAAACCAGTTTCGCAGCGAAAAATTCGGTTCGGGTGGGCGGATCGGTCGTTATGTGAATAGCACTAAAGAAGGGGCTTTGCAAAGCGACGGTTGATCCCTCACCAGCGGTGATCCACGAGAAATTGGCTATTAGTTTTGGAAAAGTAATATATTTCGTATTGTCTTCCCTTTTATTTCTTTCAAATCCAAAATTGAATTGAAGGGGCAAGTGGATAAAGGTGATGATATGTGACACTTGAATTCGCCGATTTACACAAATTCAAATTAGTGTGTGTTCAATTGTGTTAACTTGCAAACACAACTGAAGGGGCAAGTTAAGAAAAGTGATATGTGACAATTTTTTTAATTTCTAGAAAAAGCTTTCAAAAAAGATTTGTTACCCTTTCACCTTCATCCATGGTAAAAAGTATGTTTTTCCACAATTGTCACATATCACCTTTATCCACTTGTCCCTTCAATTGAAATTCATCAGTTTCTTTTATTCTATAAATAGATCACTCTTCTGGGTCAGGTGGATAAGTAGTGACATCTAGCGGAAGAAAATAGAGATAAACATACATAATATTGCAGCTATTTTTATTTGTTATCAAAAGCGGATTCTGAAAGTATAGGGTTGTTTTTCCCCCTTCTCATTAGTTACTAACTAATTAAATGTGAAATATCTAATATCATAGGAATAAAAAATGCTCTAAAGAACAGCGTAATGGAAATTCTCCTGAAAAGTATTATTTTGCGTCCAAAACTTTCAATTTTTTTTTGCAAAAAGTCCAATTTGGCATTCTTTAGAAAGATAAGATATTTATTTTTGTTAAATTGCAAAAGTTCATAAAACGCCTTCATTTATTTCAGAAATATTGAGTATTGTGTTGCAAACTTTGTACATTGGATGAAAAACATCATCACGCGATATTTTTCCTTATTTTCTTTAATTTTAATCATAAATCAACTGCTTAATTAATGTTTCATTAAATACATCGTACAAAATCAAAATAAATATTGTAAAACAATGAATTTTTTTTAAATGCTCATCAGTTAAGTTTTATATTTGCGTTTGCATAGTAATTTATAAATAAATAGTCCAAAGTTTAAAAAAATTAACTCCTAAAAATAAAGCTTCTTGAATGCTCTTTGTATCGTTTTATCCCCAGCCTATCATCAGCAGCCACGATAATACTCGGTTTTATTAAACAAACTGGAGTTTTCCCAAAATCGCGGACCCCCCGGGATCCGCGAGCTCATGCCGAGGGTCCGCGGTGCGATCGTGCTAAAACGTACAAAATAATTGAAATTGAAGGACGAGCAATCAAGGGCGTAGCTAGGGGCGTGTAGGTAGGTGCAGCTGCACCCCCCTAGATCAGAGCCATGGGAGGTCACTGTGACTTCTCATTTTATTTATTTTTTTGACAAACGATTTTGTCCTCTTTCATGCTTTTCATATTCAGTATTGTTTTGATTTAAGCTTTATTGATTAATTTTAACTTCTTTGGTAACTAACGATTTTGCCGAATTTATTTGTGTATTTATTAATTTTGGATGTGCATTTGCTTTTTATTTGTGTATATAATTTAAGTACTTTAATTCATAAAACATTTAAAGTAAACCGTATTACTTATTCTAAATAAGGATGATGTTTTTCTTTTTTGCCCATTTCTTTGTTTACGTAAAACACAGGTTTTAAAAACATATCACTCACATTTTTATCTAATTTTCTGTATTAAGTTTTGCATTGTGGTAAAATCATTTCATAAAAAGCTACTGGTTTGTTCTTTTAGAAATATTTTATACCATCCATTGGTTTAAGGTGTGCATAACTGAATAAAGTATAGATTCTTTGAGTTCGTAATTTCTTCCTTTTTTTGTGCGAATAGAATTTCAAGCACTTTTTTCTCTTTCTTTCTTACTTTTTTCTTTCTGTTTTTATTGAAAAATTCGACTTTTATGCTAATTTTTGGGAACTTTATATAAACTGCGCTATTATATCTAGCATTGATTACTTTTCAGAAAATGATAGTAAGCTTACCTGTTTTTGAGGAGAAAATTTTTAATTTACCGAATGAAACTCAGAACTTTACTGAATGATTTAAAAATAAATAAATAAAATACAAGAATGCACACTTATCTATGTCTACCAAAAGAGACGTGAGGCATCACGAAAATAAATAAATTAAAGAAAAAAAAGGAAAAAAAAAATAAAATAAAGAAGTTCAGATTTGCAATACTGTCTCACTGTTTTCAAATTTCATCAGCCAATTTGTATCGGATAAGAACTTTTTGGGAGGTCACAGTGACCTCCTATTGGGGTGCCACTGCTTGCACCCCCCTAACGTGAGTCCTGGCTACGCCCTTGCGAGCAATAATATTTTGATTCAAAACAAAAGTACATTAATTTCTTGTTTGCGAGAAGCAGGGTGCAGCAAATGTCCCTGAACCGTCAATTTTGACACGTATTTCCAATTCTAAAATAATGTTTCGTATTAAATATTATATTGTGATATGGTTGGTATATTACGTTTGACATTGCATTTCTAAATCCAATGCGGAATAGAACTTTCTGGTCTCTGAGACCTGAAGCACTGATAACAAGCGATATTTAGTTTTATTTTCATTTTAAAAAGAGTATTAGATTCTCTTATCTTTGTAAGTCCATAAGGGAAGTAGAAATAAATTAACACGCAGCAAGTTTATTAATTTTGTGTACAAGAAACAAACGTGGCAAACATTTAAAAAAACACATATTTAAATGCAATACGCCGCCAACTCGGCTGTTTCGATCGAAATAGCCGAGTTGGCGGTGTATTGCATGTTCTTGCCTTAGCCCTTGCTTAGGGGCGGTTACTCACTGCTTTACATATTTGAAAGTATCAAATCTAATTTGTCTTTTTTTTTTAACTTGCAAAGAGGGATGGGGGGGGTCCGCAAAGTTTGTAAATATGCAGAGGAGGGGGGCCGCGGAGGGCTGGTCCAAGGAAATCACTGCTATAAACTGTCAGAGTCATGAAATATACCGCGAACTCGGTTGTTCCATTCCAAGATTGGTGTTTCGTGCTTGTTTGAAATTTGTCAACCTGAAAACGGATTAACCCTTCAAAAGGCAGAAATCCTTATATACAAGCAAAGAGAGCGAAAAAAAAAATTCTGCCTCCACTCCAGCTCGGTTAACCCTATTAGAGGCTGACCAGTGCCAACAGGCACGAAACTGCAGTCCTTGGATGGAGTAACTGAGTTGGCGGTATATTGCCTGCTTCTTGCCTTAGGGGCGGTGACTTACTGCCTGGTTGTGGCAAAAAACATCAAAATATTTGATTACTTCATTGAAGAGTATAAGCTATGGAGGGGAAGGGAGGCACGAAAATAAGCATCATGCCCATTGTCCTTAAAACTCATAGTCGGATCCCGTATTGTTTACCGCTTACGCAAAACTGTATGCGTATGCAATACACCGCCAACTCGACCATTTCGATCCATGGACATCTGTTTCGAGCTTAGTTTGCTTTCATCAGCATGGAATACGAAAGTAGTCGAGTTTCAGGCAAAAATTCTCCTAGCAAAGAGAGCCAAAAAAAAACCCGGTAGCTAATGTGAAATTAGAAATACCAGCGAGCGACCGCACTTAGTACGGTACAACTCGTAAATTTTTCAGGCAGGTCGCAAGGTATAAAGCAGTAAGTAACCGCCCCTAAGCAAGGGCTAAGGCAGAAACATGCAATATGCGTATACTTCTTAAAACAGGGACTGATACAAGGGAGGGGCAATGAGGGCGAACGCCTCTCCCTTGAGGGACTAACCGTTGATTCATTTTCAACCTTGAAGTTCCAAGAAGGCATTTTTAGCCTATCTTTAATGCTAGGGCGGTTTGGGGCTCTCCCCGGAATGCTTTTCGCAACTGAAGTTCAAAACATACGAGGTCAACATTTGTAAACCAAGACGTGTAGTAAAGGATACGCAATAAAATAAATCGCCCCTCTCTTGGAACATGTCCAGATCCGCCCTGGTCTTAACCCGTTAGCGCTCAAATTATTTTTTAATGAAACGTTTTGAAAAATCTTTTTATAAAATATCATCTTATATAATCTTCATAAATAGAGTGAAAATAAAGTATGGCTCACTTGCAGTATTTTGTAGTTGAAATAATAGATGATCTTTTAATTGATAGCTGGGCATTACTGCAGGCCCGTCATTTCAAATTTTTCCGGAGGTGGGGGAGGGGTCAAAGTGTGCGAATGCACTGAAATTTCATCGAAAAACAACAAAAACCCCGCCCACTTTTTAAAAAATGCATTGATTTCTCAAAGCGAGGGGGGGGGGGGCAATTGACCCCCCTAAATGACGGGTCTGCGTTTCTGGTAGTATACTAGCTGTCGTGGCCGTCACGAAACTTTCTTCTATATCTATCTTATGAATTCCGGTCACAAAATAAAATACGTACTCGCCCGAATAATTGGAGACAGCTCCAATTTCCTAATTATCGTAATAACCCTGCAAATGCAGAATCAATGAGCGAAATTGGAAATCATTGCAAAAGCCTTGTTTAGATTAATTGCAAACATTTTATTTGTTAGTAAAAAGAAATTGGCAACAGTTAAAAATTTCAAATCATTGAAAGTTTTCAGCTATTTTGATAATTAAATAGCGTAAAAGCGATTTTTTAATGAATTTTTCGCATTGTTGACTAAGCGCAAAAATCCCCCCCCCCCCCCACCTTCCCACATGGGGCGAGTGGCGCCAAAATTTAATCGATGCTTGCTTCCATATTGGGTTAGTGTTATTCCAAATTTCATTCAAATCGCAGCAATATTTCTCGAGAAACAGTAGGTGCAATGAAAAAATAAGCACTTTTGATTGCTTCTACTCCCCTTTAAGATATTGACATGCAAATTGAATCAGCACCTGTACTCAGTAGGGTCTACCTATGAACCAATTTTCGTTTGATTCCGCCGGTTACTTCTTGAGATATAGCAATCACCCACGCGCAGATCACGTGCGATTGCTCCACCCCCTTGGAGGAATTCGCTAAAAAAAGTCAGGTGCACCAGTTCACATGGTGGTACATATGTGCAAAAATTTTTGTTCGATTTCATGCAGTAGTTTTTGCTCTAGCGCGGCCACAAAAACTGGTTACACACATACAGACTCACACACAGACAGATATTTTCCAAAAATGGTCGAAATGGATTCAGCGCACCTCAAAACGTGCAAATCCGTCAAAATTCGACATTCGAAAATTTTCACGAATCCAATACTTTCTTCTATATATTAGATATAGAAGAAAGTAAAAAGTAGGTAACCTTCCTCTATTCTTATATTTGAAGAGACCAATTTGTAAATTAAGATTTTTTTTTTTTTTTTGAAATTAAAACCAGCTACAGAAAGGTGTAACATACTCTAAATGAAAAATTCCGTTGTGCCCAGAATTGAAAACTGTACTGTGAATCTGCAACGTGACAAATTTTAGACGTAACCTGCTGCACTGACCGGGAAAAGAAAAGGATCAAAAGCTTTTTCGGGCTGTAGCCACGTGTGTAAGGAAACCAGCCAATAAGAATAAGAAATGATAAAAAGGTAGTGAACTCTCACTTATACGCCGCCTCATTTATGCGCCTTTTTCACTTATACGACGATTTTGAATGGTCCCAGCACATTTCATAGCAAAATAATGATAGTATCGTTCGTTTATGCGTCGCTCTGAAGATAAATATTTCACTTATGCGCCGAATTTTCCCTAAAATGTATGAAAATTTATTTGTTTTCTTTAAAAAATGAGCATTTTTCTTTACTTTCCTCTTTAATCTTTAGCCTTTATTGCTCACGGAATTCATTTTTTTCGCATGAGGGACAATTATTTATTTATTTATTTATTTATTTATTTAAAGTATTGCGCACTACAGACAAATCCTGTTACAGTGGCAAGTAAAACAAGTACATATAAAACAAATTATACATTAAAAATATTGAAACATATAGACTTAAAATAATCAAAAGGCAGGTTAAAAATATCTGAAACACGACAAGGAGTTAAAATTTTGTAAAAATTTAAAAGACGACAAATGAATTAAAACAAATTACACATTTAAAATTTTTAAACAAATAGACTTAAAATTATTAAAAGACATATTAAAAATATCCAAAACGCGACAATGAGAGTTAAAAAGTTTGTAAAATTTAAAAAGGCAAAAATTATCAACGTAATTAAACTTTGTAAAAATATTTGTAAAACACAGATGACTCCTAAGAGTTCTATTTGGAACCGCAAAATGGATAGAATTAATAATATCTGAGCAGTCAATTAGATTGTTAAGTGCTTTATAAAAAAAAAGAAGACACAAAATTATCTATTATGCATCGTTTTAAAGGGAACAGTTTGTAATTAGGTATGCTACAACTTTTGTTTTCTCTTAATCATTTAGTTACGTTACAGTAATTGCCTAACTGTAGTAATATGTCCCTTTCTATAGAAACCTTTTTATTCACTCTCTCATTAGAACCTATGTTGCGTTTTAGTCCTTTAACCCATTAATGCCTAGCGTCCCTTTTTAGGGACGGTCCAAAAAAGGGTTTGAATTTCCCCAAAATGAACATTTCAACCAAATAATAGTGTTCAATTAGTACCTTGGTATTGTTTCAATTCGTCATTAACAGATTGCAGTACAGAACCATCGTAAAGTGTGTTCTGTAGCAGTTTTAACATGACCTTTATCAAAAATGACATCGTTCACAATCTCAAGAAAAAAAGCTAAATTTTCAAAGTTATTCCTAGCTTCCCAGTTTATGTTAATTGCTGATTTTATTTCTTCTTATAAAAGGTCTATTTAAATATTATATCGTAGGCAGAAAAAAAATTTAGTAAAAAAAGTATATACCCTCTTGGGTCTATCGTAACTTTTAAGGGACAATTCTTCTTTCCTTAATAAAAAAATTTCTTTTTACATAATATTTTTTTTATTATTTTTCCTGTTCATTAAACACTGTTTGTAACCAGTATACAAAATATCTTTGGAAAATAAAATGTCAGGCATTAATGGGTTAAATAGGCTTGTTCACTTATACGTCTCTCTCACTTATGCGCATTTTTCTGTTGGTCCCTAAGGCAGGCGCATAAGTGAGAGTTCACTGTATTGTTTTCAGCGAGGGGTCTGAAAATAGGTGATCTATAAATAGATCGCTGGGCCGTAACGGTTTAAAGAAGTTGTTCTTGTTTCACTAATTCACAAAACGACAACATAAAGAACAGAAAGAATGATTTATTTTTTATATAAAAATATACTTATCAACAATCGAGTGCAAAAAATGTTATGTTATGCAAAATGATACAATTATCAATGCGCTGCTGCTGCCAGAAGTTATCCACAGAGTCCTTTCCCTTCCATCATATTTTTGGTACAGTACATCGGCAGCTGCGTCGCCTTGAGCAGGAATCCCGTGATACCTTTACAGGCATCGCAACAGGCTTCCAGCGGACAGAACAGCACGTAGAAGAAAGAGAAGAAAAAGCCCACTGGGTAGCCGATGAAGATTAAGATTAGGAGCCAAACGATGGCGCACAGACATTTGCACATTTTGATTTCTGAAATGGAAAGCACAAATTAGCAACATAAACATTCAAACATTTACACACCTAGTTTGTCGCAAATCATTGCAAAAACATGTTTTACTACGGTTTACTGCGATTTTAACATCATTCGCAGTGAATTGTATGCTAAATTGAACCCCAATTCCAAAAATCAATTTTTATCGCCAAATTTGTCGCCAGATAAACACCTCGCGACCAAAAACTTAGTGATGTATCGCCAAATAGTCGCCAAATCATAACATCGCTTAAGCCTGCTTTGCAACAGGTCTCCAGCGGACAGAACAGCAAGTAAAAGAGAACGAAAATCCCACTGGGTAGCCAATGAAAATTAAAATTAGGGGCGAAACGATAGTGCACAGGCATTTGCACATCTTGACTTCTGGAGCACAAATTAGAAATAGCGCGAAAAGGGGGGTGAAAGCTTCAAATAATTAAAAATGCAACAAAATGTAATGTACAGAGTGTTTCAAATTTCTTTGAAACTGACGTGTTCCTCAAATTTAAGTATTCCATTTTGTGACTAAAGTTCATCTTTTCCCCCTTTAACGAGTTATTTTTTAACGTCGTCTTTACGAATAATTTCCCTCTTTTACCTCCGATAAGGATTAAGCATCTCGAACATTTATTTCATTAAGAAACTTTCTCTTTTAAAATTTTACTGTTTATTCCCCTTTCTTATGGATAATTTTGTTATAATTGTGCCGTACGCTTAGAGAGCATATAACCCAACTTTGCCCGCCGGGTTACAAGGCCTTTTAGTCCAGCGGCCAAAACACTGGGTTTCTACCACAGACGTCCCCGGTTCTATTCCGGGGACACGCCGTCGATGTCGTACGCCGCAGTTGGTGACCCAGACAACAGATGGCGCCATGAACATACGCAACACAGGATCCGCTTCTCCTCCATCGCTCACTCGCTTTGCCTGCATCGCTCACTCGTCCGCACAACCGCTGGCGCAGACTCACATGCGCCCCTTGCCCTGTAGCTGCAACAGCCAGCATCAACTCTCCCAGCTGCAGCAACAGACACAACTTCTGCCAGAACACCCGGCTCTTTGGCGCACCATCTAATTCGATCGTAATCGCTCTCTCGCGCTCCTCGCTCCATCACTAGGAGGGGAGTATTGTGGCGTACGCTTAGAGAGCATATAACCCAACTTTGCCCGCCGGGTTACAAGGCCTTTTAGTCCAGCGGCCAAAGCACTGGGTTTCTACCACAGACGCCCCCGGTTCTATTCCGGGGATACGCCGTCGATGTCGTACGCCGCTACTTTCCATCATCCCTTTAGGATATCGCACACATACTTCAATATTGTTACAACTCAAAAATCCGCTTTTTTCAGGAAACGCGAAAAACTGTTCTGCCGCTGATATCATTATTCTGGGCTTGGAAGTCATGACAAAATGTGAGAGTCTTTTAAAATTGAATTTCAGACGTTATTTGGTATCCTTCCCTATTTGATATTTCGTTATCGTGAAAATTATAAATTTTCCAAGTTTTGACAGCAAGTGAATCGTCTACATCCATTCAACTGCTATCTGGATTCCACTGAATTCCCTCAAGTTAGAACGGTTTTTTGAGATTGATAGAGCTTTTTTTTCTGAATCCAGTGATACCAATAACTCAAAATCGTCATAATTTGAGTTGTAACACTATTGAAGCAAGGGTGCGATATCATGTTTCTACGATACATCAACTTAATTATTTTAAGCACCTTTCACCCCTTTTAGGAATTATAGGTCATTATAAAACTGTGCCCTGACATTTAAAATAAGGAAACTAAAAGATAACAGAGTGCTGAATTAATTTTAACAATCTGCTTTACTGGAAACTAAACTTTAAACCACCATCTGATAGTTTCAGTGCATAATATTTCAAAATCTGGTCAAGTTTTGATGAAATGAAAACCGATTTGACTAATTCATTTTATAAGTTACACGCAAGTTTTCTCGTCACGTCTGTGTGTATTGCGTATGTATGTACGTGTGTATTTGCGTATGTATGTATATGCGTATGTATATATGTGCGTATATATGTATGTGCGTATGTATGTATGTATGTTTGTATGCATGTCGCATAACTCAAAAACTGTATGGCGTAGAAGCTTCTAGTTTAAACCAAACTTCATAATATCTTTACACTGCACCTTACTTTGACAACTTTTGTAATTAGAAATATACACCTAGCACTAATGGTTGCGAAAACATAGGCCGTTAAACGGGAACACGCTGCATAAAACAAAAAAAAAAATAATAAGGTTTTTAACTTCAGATCATTATTTAAGTGAAAAAGACACCAGGAAATGAATAAAGCATACTAACCAACTGTAGAACCAGAAGCATTACCTGCTGAAACACTATATAAATGTTTTTCTTAACAGAAGCCCTTTCCTTCAACCATATTCCTCGCGCAAATGAGCGGCAGCTGAGTAGCCTTCAGTAAAAAGTCCGTGACGCCCTGGCAGCCCGGACAGAAGGCTTCCAGGGGGCAAAATAGAACGTACCACCAGCTGAAGAAAAATCCGACCGGATATCCGATGAAGATTAAAATGAAAAACCAGAGAATGGCGAACAAACAGCTGCATAAGCACATTGTTCTTCTGCAAGGAAATGTTGCAATTGAATCTGAAATGAACCTTATTTCAATTGTGGTCAAGAAAATGTTATTGACAGGTATTGGACTCGGGACAGCGGATCGTCACAGGACATAACAGACATAACTGAGGAAAAGGTTATTGAAAAGCTAACTGACAAAAAATTGTAGTCAGGACAGTAGATAGTCACAGGACATGATTGACGTTGATACAAGAAGAAATTATGAATAGGCAACAACTAAATGTAACAAAAAATTGCACTCAGGACAACATAACCACAGGACATAACTGACGTTGACTTAAGAAGAAATTATTAACGGGTGAACAGTAACAAAAATATTGTACTCTTGGACAACAGTTAGTCACAGAACAAGACTAATGTTAACTGAAGAAGAAATTAATAGGCGTTCTGTAACCAAAATAATTGTACTCAAGACAACAGATAGTCATGGAACATATTTGACGTTGATTCGAGAAGAAATTATGAAAAGGCAACAACTATGTAACAAAAATTGCAACAAAAACTTGTAATCAGGACAAAACAATCACAGGACATAACTGACGTTGACTCAAGAAGAAATTATTAAAAGACAAACTGTAATAAAAATATTGTACTCAGGACAACAGATGGTCACAGGACATAGCTGACGTTGGATCAAAAAGAAATTATTAATAGTAGAATTGCAACAAAAAATTTTATTCGGGACAACAGATAATCACAGCACAACTAACGTTAACTCAAGAGGAGAAGATTATTCATTGGCAAAATATAACGAAAAATATTGTGCTCAGAACAACGAACAGTTAACCGTCACAGGACGTAACAAGCGTTGACTCAAGAAAAAAGTATTCACAGGCGAACTATAATTTTAAAAAATTTATTCAAGACAACTAACATCAAATCATCACAGTACATAACAAACCTTGACTTAAGGAAAAAGTAACCATAGGCGAACTATATTTTTGAACCAGGACGTAACAAGTAAAGGAGTAATAAGTTCGACGTGTTGGTAACACTCTAGCACCTAAACGAAAGGACCGATTTTGAGGGGAAAAAAATGTGTTTGAAAGAAGAGTTGATCAAGAGTGTTCTTAGCTAGGTAGCGTCTTCAAATGGCATTAATTAACGAAGATATTAATTAAAAGCCTTTAAAACGTTTTTAGCGATTTTGAAGTGAAAACATACTTGAAAATTAAAACAATAGCATCAAAAGAAAAAAGAGAATTTTTCTGCATCTGAAAGAATTTGTTCGGAACTTCTATGATAGAAACTAGAATTATAACGTTTTTTAGCAAATGTGGCTAAGCCTGCATCCACGCAATTGGAAACCGATGTCATTGTTGGCCGACAAGGAAAGAAAACTCAATGATTTAAAATGTTTATCTGTAGCCAGTTTCTATTTGTTAAGTCAATTAATATACTTGTAACTGATTTTAGTATGAGGATTTTCTATCTTCTCTCTTTATTCTGTTTGTGCAAATAGCAAATTTTACCAGTTTGGATTATCTTTCCTATTCCTGGTTACCATGTCCTCTAGCGAAAATAACTAAATGTATTTAAATTTAAAATGCTTTATGACCAGTGAAGTTCGTTTCGGTATGAGGTCGGCAATCATTGTCGGAGTTTTTTTTTTTTCAATTTTAAATTTAAGGATCATTCCATAGCGACTAACGTAACATTCAGAGCTGATTTTGTAACTGTTTTTACTTGTAACTTAAAGGATAAAAAATATTTTAAAGTTATGCTGGTGGATTTACAATGTACATGGTATCTATGTATCATTTCTGCCAAGAATTTAAAACAAAATTACTGACAGTAGAAATTTTTTCAACCAAAATAGCAGCGTGACTAACGTAACATTTTTGCAACCCTGAAAATGAATGCTCATGTTGTGAGGCAAAAATGTCTCAAAGTGTTAAAAGCTGCACGTGCTAAAAGTTGAATGATATATTTGAAAAATGTGTAAAGTTGGCTTTTAAAAGTATCAAACACATATATTAAATCTTAATTTTTTTTAGTCTTAAGTGTCACTTTTACTCAAGATGGCGTGTGACTAACGTAACGTGACTAACGTAACCATCGAATAATAAGCAGTAGACACACTACAAACTATGTATTATGGCTAATCTCAGTGATAATTACAATCATTTTTCAATTTTTTAAAACTTCTTATGTTGTATGATATTTATTTATTTATTTATTGATACTTTTTTCATTTCGGTATTTTATTTTCCTTCGGCTGAAGTTAACATTTCTATGGAATGACCCTCAATCTTAATATACTTATTAAGACATAGTTTCAAAACATGTACCTATGTTCTGTTGGTCTAAATTTTAAATAGTTTATGATATAGTTTTTTTTTTTGTCCCTTTGAGAAGCCTCCCACCCCCCTCCCTCCCCCAACCGGCCACCTAAAATGCGCTACTGTCCCCTTCCCACAAGATCAGAAAAGTTTTCAGGCTGAAAAAGGTTAAAATTATCACTTTATGTAATAAAAACTAATTTGTAAGCTGAGAAACAAGCGTTACAGAGACGTAATTCTTAGCATACAGAACAATGGGAAATAAATAAATAAGGAAAAAAATTCTTTCAAAGACAAAAGGATAACGAAGAATAACTGCAAACATAAATATAATAAGAAAACATAATTTGTACAAAAAAAATTATGTTTCGTTGAAAATGACAAATAAAAATAGTCTAACAATAAAAATGAAAAATGCTTACTTGAAATATTTTTGTAATTCGTATATACTTTGCATTCTCAAGACTGTTTTATAAGTTGTGAGATATTAGATACTTTTTTTTCTTTATTTCTATACAATATACTACTAAAACAGAAGGTTTCTTTTTTTCATAGCTGCAATATTTTGACGAACAATCAAATAAAACATCACCAGTCATCATTATGCAAAAATGGATGATTTTGACTTTAAAATCAAGTTAAATTGTCCTTAAGAATAAAAAATACATCACACACAAAAATATTGATTATTCATCTTATCTTTTTAAAAAAGATTTTTTTATTTACAAAAAGCAACTTCATTTCAGAATATATTTTTTATTTTCTTCATGTTCTGAAGTAAAATAGTTTTCTCTCGTTTGTAATACACTTTATAAACGGTATATTTCCCCTAATATTCCAGGAACAAACATTTCTAGTTGATGAACGTAGCATAGTTTTTATAAAAAAATATTGTGCTTAAATTAATGTTCCTTTGAATAAAATTTGCCATGAATAACAAATCTGAAATGATAAAAATTTATGCAAAAATATTTTTAGAAACACAAAGCATTGAACATAGAAATGCGAAAAGAAAGAAAAGAACAAAAGAGAGAGAGAGAGAGAAAGAAAACAAAAAGAAAAATTAAAACTTTCCTACAACCCTTGATTATTGTGAAAACTAAAATTTTACAGAAACAAATTTCGTATTGATAGCCTTATTTTAGTAATTTTAATTTCATTCCTGCAGTAGGATTGAAACGCAAATACGTCCCCATAAGTATTTCTTTTTGTTGTAAAAATAATGCAGATGTACTCTAAATTAGTTTCAAATCACTCTTTCTTTTGGTCAGTCCCCCTAACTCTTTTTCTAATCCAACAATAGCCCTAGTTAAGTTTACTCTAATTACATTTAACGTGATTTCCCCCAACAACTGCACAATTTTAATCGCTCCGTCACTTGGCAGTTTACATTACTTAAATTAAAGTTTTCTTGCATTCTAGCCCTAACCAGCTTAACTATGAAAAAGCACTGACCTAACCTTCTAAAAAAATTGCAGTCTAACTATTCCAACGATAAAGGTTGCGTCCCTAATTAATCAAGACAATTATAATCCCCAGAAATAAAAAAGACTCCATAGTTATGTTCTAAGGCTGACTCCTATGACAACTATTTGAGTAATCTTGGCGATATTGAAATGACTAAGTTGGCGATAATAAGGAAGTACCCATTTATTTAATTTTCCCTCATTAACAGTCATTTAGAAACGTGGAAAAAATTTAAAGGCAAAAAATAAGCTTGAGATATTACTCTGCCATCAGTTTAAGATAACTATGCTGCTAGTCTAAAACGTAGGAAATCTTTAACATAATTTTTTGGATGCATAAGCAGTTCAAATAAACTATAACAGACGATTCAATCTCTGGTTAACCCATTAATGCCTGACATTTTTTTCCAAAGGTATTTTATATACTGGTTACAAATGGTTTTTAATTGATAGGAAAAAAATTATCATGTAAACAAATAATTCTTTTTATTAAAAAGGGAAAAACCGTTCCTAAAACGGACGCTAGGCACCATGAAGGTACATCCTTTTTTTACTGTTTTTTTTTTCTGCTTGCGATATAACATTTAAAAAGACATTTTATAAGCAGAAATAAAATCAGCAATTAACATAAACTGGGAAGCTGGGAATAATTTTAAAAAATTTGCTTTTTGTTCTTGATATTGTGAACGATGTAATTCCTGATAAAGATCGATTAAAATAAAACAGCTACAGAGCACACTTTACAATGGTTATGTGCTGCAATCTGTTAATAATGAATTGAAACAATACCAAAGTAATAATGGAACACTATTATTTGATTAAGATGTTCATTTTTGGTAAATTCAGACACACATTTTGGACCGTCCCTGATGTTTTCGGTAGTTTGCTGTTCATTAAAAGTTGTTAAATTTTTGCTAAGAAATGCTTGATCGCAAACCTGCGGGCATCCAAGATAAATGAGTCTTTAATTTCTAAAAATAATGTACTACTTTTCGCTGTTTTGCTTTTAATCAAACTGCCTGTTTAAAATCCAAGATTTAATGGAAATTCATCAGCTGCTTTACTATATGACTAGACTAGACCACGCCTATAGCTCAGTTAAGCAGTACAGTAGTGACATCTAGTGCAAGAAAATAGAGATAGACACGTAAAAGTCGTATGGTGTTCTTAGTCGTAATCAAAAGCAGAATCTGAAACTGTAGGGCTGTTTTCCCCTTATCATGAATTAAACTATTTGAGTGTGAAATATGAAAAATCATTGGAATTAAAAGTAAGTTTTATTTAATACGCCGCGAACTCCGCCGTGAACTTCGAGGTTTTTTTTTTTTTTTTTAATTGAATAATATTTTTATTCTGTTTTTATGTTTTAATACCAGCATAACATTTTTTCAAACTTTCTCGGCCAACGACCTCCTTTTTTGGAATAGAAATTGTTATAAATGATGCGTTGGTAAAGAGCTGCCTATGCCCCCCTCTCCCTTAGAAATAATCCACGATTATAATCCTCATGAAGGTAGCAGTGTACAAGCAGTGCTTAGAAACATTGTTTCCAGTTAAATTGTGGCTTCATTTCGAGGGGAAACATCCTTGATTCCATTTGAAAAGACGACATTTTAAGAGGGAACGCACGGAAAGCTGTTTGCTTCTCAAAACTTTATTAAAACCCATGCAAAAATTGTTAACGAAAATGAACTAAAAGCTTGTTTCTCAGTAAGTTATCAAGTTGCGATGTAGGTAATTCTCATACCGGTGGCGTATTCAGGGGTGGGCTGATAGGGCCGCAGTGTTAGTTTCGAATGACAAAATTTTTTGAAGTATACTGATACCAAACAGCAAAATTTTAAAGTATACTCTCGAAAATAAGTGATATTCATTGCCGGATACATATTAGCACCTTTACTGTATAATATTATTGATTAAAATTTTTATGAATTTTGGAGAAATTTTGTGATATTTTTCGATTCATTTGTTTTTTATATCCGCCGTTACTGATTATTTTGCGCGCACCACCAGCTAACAAGTCATGTACTACCAATGCTACGCGTACCACAGATTGGGAAATGCTGGTTTAAATAATTTTAGATTACTTTTCCTTTTGATTGAAAGATTACTTTTGAAAATAAACTACTTAACTCCTATCAAAAGTTCTACGCATGTTCCCAAACGGATAAGCGTAGGTAATAGGTTTCGCTTTTTAGAAAAGTCAGCTTCACACACAAAAAAAGGCAATGGATTTGTTTTTATGATTTGTGTCTTTAAACGTTTCATTAAAAAAATAAATTCAGTTTAAATTGACGATTAAACTCTGTAAACAACTGCCGATTTACTATGTAATTTTTAAACATAAATTACCTACCAGTACGATATATCATCGAAGATATTTAAGTTACTTAACCTCTTTTCTCCAATTGTACTATTGTAGAATCTTTCTTTCATCAAGGAAGGCAACGAAAGTTGCCCAATTTATAAAAACGTGTAGATCTTTGAGTTAAAGAAAACTCGATTAAGGTAAGGCAACAAAAAGTGTCAAAACTCCTTCATTGATATCTGCAATAGCTATACTAGTCTGTGGAGTTAGCGACAAAAACAGCCGAAATATTTCACTTCCGGATACCAGTGTGAAATTTGGTACAGAGCTTAGGTACATATATAAGAACAAAAAACCGCCGGGAGACACTTGATCAGGGGTCATGAACTCCCGTGATGACGTCATCAAGATGGCCGCTTTTACAGGTAATACGTTCGTTTAATTGCTTAAAACTCCATCATAGATTAAAATATTGCAAAACTCAAATGTATCATCTGAAAGCTCTTTAAAAGAGCTATCTAGAAAGATTTAGTTTTTCTTTCTAAGGTCAAGGGCCCACCTGTGATGACGTCATGTGAGGCCATTTTGATGACATCATTACAGGTAGGACCTTGACCTCAGAATGAAAAATTAAATCTTTCTAAAAAGCTCTTTTAAAGAGCTTTCAGATGATATATTTGAGTTTTGCAATAATTGAATCTATGATGGAGTTTTAGGGGGAGTTAAACGAACGTGTTTACCTGTAAAAGCGGCCATTTTGATGACGTCATCACAGGTGAGCCCTTAAAATTAGAAAGAAAAATTAAATCTTTCTAGATAGCTCTTTTAAAGAGCTTTTAGATGATATATTTGAGTTTTGCAATATTTGAATCTATGATGGAGTTTTAGGGGGAGTTAAACAAACGTATTTACCTGTAAAAGCGGCCATTTTGATGACGTCATCACAGGTGGGCCCTTGACCTTAGAAAGAAAAATTAAAACTTTTTAGATAGCTCTTTTAAAGAGCTTTCAGATGATACATTTGAGTTTTGCAATATCTGAATCTATGATGGAGTTTTAAGCAGTTAAACGAACGTATTTACCTGCAAAAGCGACCATTTTGATGACGTCATCACAGGTGAACCCTTGACCTCAGAAAGAAAAATTATATCTTTATAAATAGATCTTTTAAAGCGCTTTCAGATGATATAGTTGAGTTTTGAAATATTTAAATATATGATGGAGTTTTAGGGGGAGTTAAACAAACGTATTTACCAGTAAAAGCGGCCATTTTGATGACGTCATCACAGGTGGGCCCTTGACCTTAGAAAGAAAAATTAAATCTTTCGAAATAGCTCTTTTAAAGAGCTTTCAGATGATATATTTGAGTTTTGTAATATTTGAATCTATGATGGAGTTTTAGGGGGAGTTATACGAACGTATTTACCTGTAAAAGCGGCCATTTGATGACGTCATCACAGGTGGGCCCTTAAAATTAGAAAGAAAAATTACATCTTTCTAGATAGCTCTTTTAAAGAGCTTTTAGATGATATATTTGAGTTTTGCAATATTTCAATCTATGATGGAGTTTTAGGGGGAGTTAAACACACGTATTTACCTAAAAAAGCGGCCATTTTGATGACGTCATCACAGGTGGGCCTTTGACCTTAGAAAGAAAAATTAAATTTTTTTAAATAGCTCTTTTAAAGAGCTTTCAGATGATATATTTGAGTTTTGCAATATTTAATCTATGATGGAGTTTTAGGGGGAGTTAAACAAACGTATTTACCTGTAAAAGCGGCCATTTTGATGACGTCATTACAGGTGAGAACTCTACCTCAGAAAGAAAAATTAAATCTTTCTAAATAGCTCTTTTAAAGTGCTTTCAGATGATATATTTGAATTTTGCAATATTTCAATCTATGATGGAGTTTTAAGCAGTTAAACGAACGTATTTACCTGTAAAAGCGGCCATTTTGATGACGTCATCACGGAATGACCTTGACCTCCGATCAAGTGTCTCCCGGCGTTTTTTCGTCCTCCTATGTGAATTTAAGCCCCACATAAAATTTCAGACTGGTATCCGGAAATGAAATATGTTTGCACTAACTCCACGGACTATACAAAAGAAAAATACGCAGAAGATTTTAGAATTTCAGGGAGTGTGTTTTATAAAATATCTGGAAGGAAAGCAATAAGGGCTTGCTACTTTAGAATGAACATTAGCAATTGAATTTAGCTATTTCATCTCTTATGATCGGGAGTTCAAATAATTTAAATTTAAGATTGTGCAGAAAAAATTTTCCTGTAAAAAAAACTATATAAAAAAAAACTATTCCTATAAAAGTTTTTTACAAACCTGTATATGTCATATACATTCATTTTATAATGAAACATCAGTTTCTTTCTCGCCACTTTGAAGATAAAAGAATAACGCACTTAACATCAATACTGAAAGTAGCATCCCGAATTAAATGATTTTCAAATGATATGAGAACATTTTACACATACTTTAAGTATTGATTCAGTGTTCACGATTTTCAAGATGATAAAAAAAATGCTGATTTTTTTAAATTCTTTGTCTATTTCTCTGCAAGACACGACTTGTTACCAACGACTTGTTACAATGGGAAATAAATAAATAAGGAAAAAAATTCTTTCAAAGACAAAAGGATAACGAAGAATAAC
Organism: Uloborus plumipes; assembly: GCA_038373865.1. Taxonomy (NCBI): domain Eukaryota; kingdom Metazoa; phylum Arthropoda; class Arachnida; order Araneae; family Uloboridae; genus Uloborus; species Uloborus plumipes. The sequence continues at coordinate 25,299 of JAXGGA010007644.1, forward strand.
TGCAAACATAAATATAATAAGAAAACATAATTTGTACAAAAAAAAAAATTATGTTTCGTCGAAAATGACAAATAAAAATAGTCTAACAATAAAAATGAAAAATGCTTACTTGAAATATTTTTGTAATTCGTATATACTTTGCATTCTCAAGACTGTTTTATAACTTGTGAGATATTAGATACTTTTTTTTCTTTATTTCTATACAATATACTACTAAAACAGAAGGTTTTTTTTTTTCATAGCTGCAATATTTTGACGAACAGTCAAATAAAACATCACCAGTCATCATTATGCAAAAATGGATAATTTTGTTGATTTTAAAGTTAACTTGTCCTTAAGAATAAAAAATACATCACACACAAAAATATTGATTATTCATCTTATCTTTTTAAAAAAGATTTTTTTTATTTACAAAAAGCAACTTCATTTCAGAATATATTTTTTATTTTCTTCATGTTCTGAAGTAAAATACAGTTTTCTCTCGTTTGTAATACACTTTATAAACGGTATATTTCCCCTGATATTCCAGGAACAAACATTTCTAGTTGATGAACGTAGCATAGTATAAATAAAAAAATATTGTGCTTAAATTAATGTTCCTTTGAATAAAATTTGCCATGAATAACAAATCTGAAATGATAAAAATTTATGCAAAAATATTTTTAGAAACACAAAGCATTGAACATAGAAATGCGAAAAGAAAGAAAAGAACAAAAGAGAGAGAGAGAGAGAAAGAAAACAAAAAGAAAAATTAAAACTTTCCTACAACCCTTGATTATTGTGAAAACTAAAATTTTACAGAAACAAATTTCGTTTTGATAGCCTTATTTTAGTAATTTTAATTTCATTCCTGCAGTAGGATTGAAACGCAGGTAGGCACTGTCCCCATAAGTATTTCTTTTTGTTGTAAAAATAATGCAGATGTACTCTAAATTAGTTTCAAATCACCCTTTCTTTTGGTCAGTCCCCCTAACTCTTTTTCTAATCCAACAATAGCCCTAGTTAAGTTTACTCTAATTACATTTAACGCGATTTCCCCCAACAACTGCACAATTTTAATCGCTCCGTCACTTGGCAGTTTACATTACTTAAACTAAAGTTTTCTTGCATTCTAGCCCTAACCAGCTTAACTATGAAAAAGCACTGACCTAACCTTCTAAAAAAATTGCAGTCTAACTATTCCAACGATAAAGGTTGCGTCCCTAATTAACTTAATCAAGACAATTATAATCCCCAGAAATAAAAAAAAAACTCCATAGTTATGTTCTAAGGCTGATTCCTATGACAACTATTTGAGTAATCTTGGCGATATTGAAATGACTAAGTTGGCGATAATAAGGAAGTACCCATTTATTTAATTTTCCCTCATTAACAGTCATTTAGAAACGTGGAAAAATAAGCTTGAGATATTACTCTGCAATCAGTTTAAGATAACTATGCTGCTCGTCTAAAACGTAGGAAATCTTTAACAGAATTTTGTGGAGGCATATGCATGCAGTTCAAATAAACTATAGTAGACGATTCAATCTCTGGTTAACCCATTAATGCCTGACATTTTTTTCCAAAGATAGTTTATATACTGGTTACAAATAGTTTTTAATTGACAGGAAAAAAAATCATGTAAAAAAATCATTCTTTTTATTAAAAAGGGAAAAATCGTTCTTAAAACGGACGCTATGCACCAGAGGGTACATACTTTTTTTGCTGATTTTTTTTTCTGCCTGCGATATAATATTTAAAAAGACATTTTATAGGAAGAAATAAAAGCAGCAATTAACATAAACTGGGAATAATTTTACTTAGCTTTTTGTTCTTAAGATTGTGAACAATGCAATTCTTGATAAAGATCATAATAAAACGACTACAGAACACACTTTACAATGGTTTTGTGCTGCAATCTGTAAAAAAATGAATTGAAACAATACCAAAGTAATAACTGAACACTATTTGGTTGAAATGTTCATTTTTGGAAAATTCAGTTACACTTTGTGGAACGTCCCTAAAAAGGGACGCAAGGCATTAATGGGTTCATGGTGGGTGGAAGAAGTAAAAAAAATCTAATAATATGCTTTAAGCTTAGCGAATTGCAGTAAATTTTCTTCTCGTTATCATTATTACTGTCTAATGACTACGTTTTACCCCAAAAGAGGAACATAATGCCATACCTCTTTGGCTAATTTCTTAAATCACCGCAAATTAGCGACTTTAAACAGAACAGCGAATAACATTGCTTAGCCTCATAGTGTCGACTTTCTATATATTAGTAGACGATATTTAAAATAAAAAAAAAATTTTTTGCTACCTAAATGCTCTACGTCAATGGTGCCCAATCTACGGCCCGCGAGCTCCATCCAGGCTCTGAAGCTAATCCGTACTACTCATTGTTTCGTTCAGACTTACAAATCGAAAAGCACGAGAAGTGATGTCATAAATTTGGAGAAGAATGTTCAGAAATTGGTTTCTAAACACATGCATTTAATTAAAAAAACATCAAGAAATGATAACAACAGTTATTGGTTTGTATTTTTTTTTTCCTGTTTCACATTTTTCGTGAATAAAATATTTTGCGTTCTTTCTATAAATATTTTTTATGCTCTCTGGCCAGCGAGAATGAATTTAATATGTGGTGCGGCCCCGAGGGCGGATCCAGAAATGTTCCAAGGGATTGGCGATTCATTTTATTTTCTTACTTGCCCGTTTTTTCGCCATGCATTCTTGTTAACACATATTGATTTCAAATGTTTTGGTCTTCCATTTCAAAAAATTTCCAGATCAAAGCCCTGAATCTCCGCACCTTTTCCTTTAATTTCATCAAATATCAAGTTCAATCAACTTTTTTGAACTTCGAAATCTAAAAACTGCTGGAGAAGAGTCCCTCAAGGGAGGGGCAATCGCGCCCATCGCCCCTCCCTTGTATCCGCCCTTGTTGCGGCCTTCCGGCATCAAGAGTTTGGATTACCACTGCTTTACGTTATTTTATTAATTCTTTATTTTATTCATCTTTGTTGAGCACTAAAGACTACTTATTCATTTCAGTGGCTTGAAGTTAATTTCACTCACTTTGTGGCTGGTGAATTCTGAGTCGCATGTACCACTGCTTTATGTAGCAAGTAGATGATCCCTTTTATTTAACTTTAAAATATTAGATACGGTAAGTGCAAATAATCATATCTAAATTGAAGGGTTTGGAAGATGAAGGGGCTATGTTACATGTTTTGAAAATACACTGTGGACAATGGTAAGCAATGGATACAGATAAACAAATAAAACTTGGTAAATCAAAGAATAAATGTCATTCTACCAACTTCATGCTCTCACTCAACGACAAAACCTGAAAACAAAAAAGTTGCAACAATAAAACTTTGAACTTTAGTTACTCGCAGTTTTGGTTGAGTCGCATCCCCCCTTCATCTCCCAAGCCCTTCAACTGAAAATTTCTTGTACCAATGATGTTTAAATTAATCCATATAGAATGTGTTTTTCATTTTCCTTTTGTCCGCCGAAAAGTTTTTTTTTTTTTTTAATTTTTACATTTACAATTTATTAACTGTATCTTTTGCTAAGGGTTACAGTTGTGCACATTTCTAACTTCACTGATCATTCCCTTTTTTCTCTTTCTGTCTTTCTTTTTTCTTTTCTTTAATAATTATTTCACGTTTCAACGTGTGTAACTTGTGAAATAGTGCGATTTATTGCTGCTCTAATGTGTAATGTTAACCGCTTGCCTGATTATCCCGAGTTATCTCGGGCTCGTATGAGTTGCAGGTAATTATTATCCCGAGAAAACTCGGGTGAAACTAAATGATATTACACCTATAAAAAAACTAAAAATTCAACTTGAGACCTACATATTTTGCTTGTTTCATTTCCTTGTTTTAAAAAATCAAAATAAAAAAATGTGATTTTTTTTTTTTTGCAATTTTTTCCACAAAAATTTGTAAGGGAAACGGTTAAGTTTGAGAAGATATATTGAAATTTATGAAAACCCGTAACTTTTAGAAAGAATGAGTAATTATAGAGCAGATGAACTTCTTTAACCCCTTCAGACCTGGTGTCCGGTATACCGGACATCAACTTTGAACAGCTGCTAATCATTTAATAATTGACTTAATTACTTGATTTTTTTTGTAGTTGACAATTTGCAATCTGCTTGTTATTATCTGAGCAAAAATTTCTGCTTTTGGGATTGGCAACATTCCCAAAAATGGATTGAGAAACTGGGATTGGGTTGTTTTTCCAACCATGCACTCTCGCCGAAAAAAGTTGCTTTTTTTCTGAATTTTCTAAAATCGTATGATCTTTTATTTATCATTTCAAATGCTTATATTATATTTTGTTATTGTTTGGAGAATATTTTACGACAAAGTTTGAGTGATGTTTTATATATTTTTTTGCTGAAATATTAATTTCAAAGTATGTATCTGGAAAATTGGACACGTCATAACTCTTTTAATTTTTTACTCACAAGTTTGAAATTTTGTTTGTGAGATGCTCTTAGCCATAGTACTTTGTGTACCAAATAAAAACATTTTTGGTTAACTATTTCATAATTCCGACTGAAGGGGTTAAAAAACCTAGTGTGAGTGAAATTTTAATCGAAAAAAAAAAAAAAAAAACAGGCCAGCACTAGAGTGTAAAACTTTTTCATCATATTATCTGGGACGCCCATATGTGAGGTCATGGGCAGTCGCTGTGACCTCCCAAAAGTGTCCTTATTTGGCAAATCTTGTCTGACGATTCGGCAAATTTGGGGACTTAAATGCAATTTTTCAATGCCCCTATGTCCCTTCTCACTAGATATAAATATATGAGCATACCAATATTTTATCATTCGGCAAAATTTGGAGTGCTATTCGGCAAATTCAGAACTTCTGCCCTCCCAAAAGTTAAGTTCTTCAATGTTTCTTCAGTGGTTTAAATTTGCGTATAGAGTTAAGCCTTGAAAATTGCCTTAATTTGAGTAATTAATATCACCTGTTACTTACTTAACTTGATGTCTTTTTGATTTATTTGCCGAGTTGCTTTAAACTTTAACAGAACTTTTAGTTGAATTTAAAAGGTTGTAGAGCACATTTGAATTTAGGAATAAAATAATTTTACTTCAGAGGGTTGGAGTGAATTTAACTTGATTCAGTTGACTTCCTTTACATTTATTGCACGGACATCGCCTTGCAGGTACTGCGAATAAATTAATAAATAAACAAATAAATAGAACAAGTAAAATGTTAAAAAAATAAGACCAAAAAAAGCTTGTTAATTACTATGAAACATTTTTTCCCATCATAGTAAATAGAAATTAGTTTTCACAAATAACTAACTTCATAAGAATATGAGTAAGCGCTTGGAACAATGCTACTAAAAAATACGGGACAAAGAGCTGATGATCCTAATCAATCGAATACAACCGTGCCACTTAATGGTGTTAAAGAGGTAATTGGCAATTGAAATGATAAGCTATATTAAAGCTGCGGAAGCAATTTATTTTGAACGTCATATATAATAAGAAAGAAAATGGAACGACAAACAATTGTCCAGACCAACAAAAATACCGGTTTGATGAATAACAAGTGTGGTGAAAGATTTTTTTAACGGAGGTTCACACTTTGTATTCCAGGCACGAGTTTTGTTGCTTTTTGTTTTATTTTTCAATGTTGTGAATGGTTAAATGTTTTGTTCTGAAAGCGCTCAAAAACATCATTTGTTAAAAGCGGTTTGCCGAGACTGCGTAATGCTCCGAAAGAAGCACGTGATGTAAAGGGAATTTTGTGGGGTCGTATATAAAGTACGTATTCAAAGCGAAAATGAATATGATGTAATGAATTCATTTCGTATGGTAGTTTTCGTTGCAGTGCACGAAATGGAAAAGCTTTCGAAGTGATTGTGTTTAGTGCCAAACAATTCCGGTTTTACGCTGGGGGGGAGGGGGGTATCTCATGGGCGCTAGCAGCTGAACAAAAAAGACGCAAAAAATTACATTAGTTAACTATTTTTTTTTCTTTTTGAGCAATCATAATTACTTGTTGATTTGACTTTTACCGAGTCTTGGCGTTTCTCATTCCACTGTTTTTGAGACTAGTAGATAGCGAGTCACTTGATTTACCGCTCCATGCAGCGCACGGACCGTAGGTCAGAGGGTGCCGTACTGCGGTTACTCGGTGTTGGTTCCATTCTATATACTGTCTGTTTGCGATGGAAGGCACGGACGCTTCCATCTGAAATACGGGAGATAGGTTTAGGATGCGCACTTCCCGATAGCTTCAGCTTTTGTTCGCTTACTACTTCCTCGTTGCTTCCCTCCTCCCTATTTCGAGAAAGTCCGAAGAGACTTGGCGCGTGCGCAAATGCTGCGGAGGTCGCACGAAAAAATTTTAGACAATATGCTTGGAATATAGCTAGTAAGGTGATATAATGCTCAATGTGTTTTTGCAGACAATACATAACCGTTACATAAACGTTTTTGTGGATATTTCGTTGAAATTTTCAGATAATAAAAAAAAAAACACTACATAACACCCATTAAAAATTTTGGTGATTTTATCTTTATTGCTGCAGAAAAGCTTAGATTTTTATTCTGATGTATGCGTTTCGCTCTTAGTAAACAAGGTGGGAAAGAAATTAATTTGTGAGTATCATGCATCCAATAATCTGTTTCCTCTTTTTGCAGAGGTAAAGTAAATCTAACAGTCGTAGTCTGTTAAATTGAGGAGCGATAATAATATACATGCGAGCACACCGGTGCTGCGAAATAAAATGCGTTGGAAAATTATCGTTTCGGAGAAATGATATCGGTTGAGTGGAAATACAGTGTTGTAGACGACGCGACACGGTACTTATCGTTTGCAGTATTTCCGTCCGACTTTCGTCGTTGTAGTGTCGTCAAGTGGAAAAGCGCTCTTACGGTTGTCATAGTTTCGGCGATATGGACTTTTCCCCACTTAGCTTTTTCAACAATGCAACAATTAAAACTGCTTTGTGCGTTAATTATTATTCAACTGAAAAATCAACGTTAATAAAACACAACATTTTCTTAGAAATTTGTGCTTTATTAATGTATGCCTAACTTTGTTAGAAAACGTTTAGAAATAACTGAAATATGAGAATATAAATTTGCCAATTGTTTATAAAACCCAAGTTACTATAACAAATAAATGCATCCTGAAGAAAAAACGATCCAGAAGTGCTTATAGATATTAGAATATTAAAAATTTCTGAGCTATATGCCACTGGTATGGTATTTATGAAGAAACCGTTCATATTCATTTAGGTATTTCAAAAGAAAAACAAAAAAAAAAGCTCTTCGATTTTTTAGAAATTGCCAAAAATGCGTATTTTAAAAAGTGGCGGAAAAATCGACAAAATGTAGCCGGTTTTCTGGTTTCCCGGTATTTTAGTTCCCGGATAAAAGGTTCTGTACTGTACAAATGAAATGCCTCAACAGCAGTGCATAAATAAAGAGTGGAGCTGTTTTCTTTCGTACGGTTTCCATGGAAACGAAGCAAAATTTACAAATTTGACACGATTATTTTAAAGTAACAGAGTATATGCATTACAGCAACGACTCTTTTATTCCATCCGTGGACTACAGTTACGTGCTTTTGGCACTCGTCAACATGGAGTGGGAATTAAACGAGCTCGAGTCAGAAAACCTCTTATAGAGTAAAGAGAACTAATTTCACATTAGCAACCAGTTTTTGTTGGGGTTTTTTGCTCTATAAGATGTTTTCTCCCTCCAGCTTGTTAATTTCATCGTCTATGCTGACAAGTGCCAAAAAACACGAAACTTCAGTCCATGGATGGAATAAACGAGTTGGTGGTGTAATGCATAACTATGCCTTAGCCGTAGCTTAGGGGCGGTTCATTACTGCCTTAAAAACAGGTTTCTGATACAAATCCAGTAGGCGTAGCTTCTTTGCCAAAAATTTGGCACAAAAAGTCTTTTGATGAGCTTGTTTTTTTTTTTTTTTTTTTTTTTTTTTTTTTTTTTTTTGTTCTTTTTTTTTTTAAACATAAATTGTCCGAAAATGTCGAATTTTGAATAATAGAATTGCTCTTTTCTAGAGGTTGACCAGAAATTTTTCTTCTTTCTTTATTTTTTTAAACATGTGCCCCTTGACAACTTTTTTTCTTCGATATAAACAGTGCAACGCAAGAAGTATTCATATACACCGACACTTCACAGCGCCCTCACCTCTTGCTGCTGCAATCCAGGGTGCCGCAGCATCCTAATCGGGAACACCTGATTAAGAATCATGAGAAATTTAAGGCCCAAGTTCGAAACGGTTCACTTCTCTTCAGAGTTTTGCAGGCAAGATCCATCTGTTCTCACCTGCGAATTCAATAACTTTTTCTTCCAGAGATTTGAGCGAGTGGTGAAGAAACCACTTTTACAAATATGTAACTGAGTTGCTCTTAAAAAAGACTGGTAGAAACAAATTAATCACATCTGGAACTAATATGCGTAGATGAAAATCCTTTGAGTTGTTTTTGGGTGACACAACTGTGGTAGTGCAAATGATCAAATGAGAAAGAAAGAAATTTTATCGAACAGTTTTGGTGTATTCAGCCAGCTTCTCCATGGCACCGACTTCATGGAGCTTAGTAGAAAATACCCCCCCCCCCCCCACACACACACACACAATAATTTGTTTTTATGTCTTTTTGGTGGGGAAAGCGAGTGCTTTAGTTGAAAAGTTTTTTATGAGTTTTTAGGACAATTGTGAAGTTTTTGAGGAATTGGCAGCCCTACTTTGAACCCAGTCTAGACTAACACCCTACATAATATACTACAAAATTTTATTGTAAGCTTAGACTTAGATCTCTATGACTTAGCTTCAAATATGAAAGGGAAGTTTGGTGTACTTTAAAAGTTAATTTTAGATTTACAGCCAGTGGCGCAGCAGGGGTGCTCAGGAGTAGCTCTTGCCACGGGCGCAGCAGCCAGCATAAAAGTCAAGCAACGTCGTCTTTAAAATTTCCGAGTCATCAAAATTTTTTGAATAAGAAATCATTTTGAGAGGTCACAGCGGCCTCCCGTGACCTCCTATCACGGCGACCAAGAGGGCGGAGGGGTGCGCAATTTTTTAAGTTCGCCACGGGCACTGGACCCCCTAGGTACGCTACTGTTCACAGCCACCAGCAAATATACGTCCCCTACATGACCAACCACAAAATAGAACTGTAAGGGCCATGCTCCACATCGACGTAAAGCAGAAAAATTAGGCAGAAGCGTAAAATGGATTCAATGGTGTTCCTATGAAAAGTACCCGGATTTTCGGTTTCTGCCTTCAGTTTCGGTCGCGTTTTACGCTGATGTGGAGCATGGCCCTAACACAGTTAAACGAGAAAATTTGTGTATCAAGATTGTCAGTCATTTGTATATAACCGACGACATCAAGCATTCTAGAAACGGCAACGGATTCTAAAAACCCGTTTCGCAGCGAAAAATTCGATTCGGACGGCCGGATCGGACAGCTAAACATTTCCGATGCTCTACCAAGTACTTCAGAATGGTGCCTGTCCGCTAGACCTAAGGTTTGAGACGAGCTGATTCGTAGATTTGCGGTCAGGAAACGTGTTGTTCCCGACTGCGATTTTAATTTCAGAGCTAAAAGATTACTGCATGAAGATATCTTTTTTTGTTATTTCTACGCAATTAGTTGAAAACAAAAACTGGTAGAAAGCAATCAAATTTAACAATTTTCATATGCATTGAACTGCTTCTGATTCGTTGGTGAAAGGTGTTTTCGCTACTCAGTTGATGTAATGTGATGTTGAAATGGGAAGGAAATGAAGCTTTTTTTTTGTACCAAATACTGTAATTGACAGCGGGGCAAAACCTGTATCGTGTTACGAGGCGCGTTTATTAAGTAAGGGCCGTTTGCTTATATTTAAATAATGGCTCTTCGGAGCACAATTTTACTACTGCTTCGCCATCAACTGGCTCATTGCAAAGCTACAGCGTCATTTGTTTTGATTCTGAAGTTGTATTGTTGCCCGTGAATGCAAAGAACAATGGATGCGAAAATCGTTGATCCCGCCAACTGTGAAGTGATTCGTCGACAAATTGAAACGTGCGATCTAAAACAAACGCAACGGGAAACTGTCATTTGGCATAATCCTCCTCCACAATAACGCGCGTCCTCCCACTGCTGCCAAAACCAAGGAAAAAATTCAAGATTTTCGTTTGGAACTTTTTGACCACCCATCGTATAGTCCCGGCCTTGCACCTAGTGACTACTTCCTCTTCTTGCATTTTTAACTGGCTCGGTAGACATCGTTTTGAAACCTAAGAGGGACTCAAAAACGCCGTTGTCAACTGGTTTAACTCTCAAGCAGTAAGATGCTACGTAGAGGGGGTAAGAAAACTGGTGCAGCGGTACGAGAAATGCTTAGAAGAGAACGGCGATTATGTAGAGAAGTAAAGTAAGTTTGTACCTAACTGAATATGGCAATAAAATTTGTCTCTGATGAGTATAATTTTTTCTGTGACCAAACGGTCCTTACTTTATGAACGCACCTCGTTTATTCGACTCCAACCTGTCAGGGTCTCTGGTTTTAACACTGTTGTTAATTCTAAAATGGGGATTTCTATGCATGTACAGACATGATGAGCAGGCAGAATCATATGCTGATAGGTACATAAGAACAAAAAAATAATAATAATAACAATAAAAACACTTTTTTGCATGCACATACAAAAGAGCTCTTTGATTTCTTTTTTACTTCCTTTTACGTAGTAAAGGAAGTAAAAACAAAATCACTCAAATTGGAGTCTAAATTTTGATTTTGCTCACCCCCGAATGAATGTTCAGTAGTTTTTTCGACCTGTCAGCACGTGCATATGTACCTACCAACATATAAGCAGCCGAAAAATTCTTTTCAACCACCCCCGAGTTAATTACGACGAGTTTTCTCGTGACGTCTGTATGTACGTGTGTGCGTATGTATGTATGTGGGTCGCATAACTCAAAAACTATATGCCGTAGAAGCTTCTAGCTTGGTATGTAGGCTCTGGGGATGGTCTAGTTGTGCACCTCCCCTTGTGGTTGCATTCGAATGTTCCCAAGGGGGTGTTTTACCTCTTTTTTGGGGTAAATCAGTGTTAATTTCAATGCAGACTCAAGTGATATGAATTGGCGCGACCACTTGGCGATATGTCGCCAAGCTTTTGGTCACCACGGGTTTGACGCCAACTTGGCGACATATCGCCAAGGGAAGGAAGTAGTGTGGGGTCCATACCAGATTTTTTTTAAAGCATTTTGTTTATAAGTTCTTGAGGGCAGCCACTACCAACTTATTCAAGGTCTTTTTTTTTCTTTGAATACTAATTGTAAAAAAAACTAATTTGAATTTTGGCATCACGAAAACAAATTATGGTTTTCGCAAATCACAATTTGCCATAGGTGTGTGTGTGTGTAGCGATCCCGCACCTGCAGGAGCGGATGATAGGCACAAAACCAAAAATCAAAGGAATGCAACTGCGGTCAAATGAAGAGCAATAAGCAATTCATTGATTGCTCGAAAAATATTTCTGAAAACAATTGAGTTTTCATAACTCTCCTGCACTTTAATTCTTGAAAATTTCCCCACCCTACCGTTTCCCATTCAAATTTTTCAAAAAAAAAATCTTAACAGAGATAAAAGATAAGTTGTTGTCACTCAAGTTTCATTATTTTCCAATGAAGGACATTTTCGGTTCAACTCTGATAACACAGGAAAGAGATAAGCGCGGTTCTGTAAGAACAAAAGTTATCTTATCTCAACAAAGCAAGACGTGGCTTCCAAGAAATATTGTGATTACCTTATGAATAAGATATTAACATCTAATACATATAGTGAAAATATCCACATGCTGATGTTATTTCCAAAAACTTTCCAGGAATGTTTATTCTTATACATTTAACCCCTTAACAATCGGTGATTTCCAAGAAAACTGCCAAAAAGTGCCAATTTTTTTCAGCCCTGAAAATGAAATGAAAATGTAAGAAGGAACAACATATTCATTCATTTTTAATTTTTGATTTGTTTTTAGCTCGAAATTGAAAAAAAAAAAAAAAAATATTTTTTTTTGTTACGTTACTATGACTTAATGCTGGTTTCCCAGCAAGCAAAGAAGATTATAAAAATAATGCGTTTTAAACAATGAAAAAGAATCTTATGAAATATCCTGATACTGCTATCTAATTTAAAATGAGAAGTAAAATGTTTTCGAGCAAAAGAAATGAACTTTTTTCATTCTTATTGGCTCATTACTACGTTACAAGGGCGGATCCAGAAATGTTCCAAAAGAGGGGAGAGTGATTTTTTTTTTTTTTTTTTTTTTTTTTTTGCTTGCCCATTTTTATGGCCATGAATCCTTGCTAACACATGTTGATTACAAATGTTTTGGTCTTCCATTTCGAAAAATTTCCAGAGCAGAGCCCCGAATCCCAGCACCCTTTCCCTTAATATAATCAAAGATCAACTAAAATTACCTTTTTTGAACTTCAAAATCTAAAACCTGCTGGAGAAGAGTCCCTCAAGGGAGGGGCGATCGCCCCCCTCGCCCCTCCCTTGAATCCGCCCTTGCTACGTTAACACCCCAGTCCGGAAATATCACGGGAGCGAGAAATTAAGGGCGGAAACTCAGCCCGTGATATTGACGGGAGCGAGCGGGAAGGGGTTAAGCTTTGATGTAACAGTTCAGTTTGGTGCTAAGGAATTGAAATATCTCACCAGCACCCAGCGCCATTTGCGGATAACTAACATGCTCCGATTACCAGGGTCTAGTTAGGAGCATTAGCGCAACCAGAACTTGCCTTCTATGGAGGGGGAGGTGAACATAACAGCCCTTACATATTCATAAAATACCGTATTAGGATTGGCATGAAATTTATACACTATAGAAACCGGGGTTCTGAACAGTTGGCGCCAATCCTCGATTCTCCTCTTGCGAGAAGGGGTGGGGTGGGTCTAACATTCCAGGATTATTGGTTTTAGCTCATCAATGCTGTATGAAAAAGTTGGCAAACTTTCGCTTTTTTTTTTTTTTTTTTAATTTTAAATTTTAAATTTATGGAAGAGCCCTAAGTTTATTTTTCGGAAGAGGAGAGTGATTAAGGAGGGAGGGAGGGGGGGGGACAAAAGACATATTCTCCATATTCCCGGGCCCTACACTCATATATATTCAATTTGACGTGTCCTACTGGGGTCTTCTTAAAAACTGTAAATGACACTCTCGCAGCCATCCTTTTACAATGTGGAGCCCATTTCGTAAAAGTGACCCGATTTGAACTACGCTGCCCTTAATTATTTATTTGTTGGTTGCTATTGTTCTGTTTCTCCTATAATTTACCTCATTACTTTTCACTTGTTCATTTTAATGTAGCAATTCGTGTTTTTTTTTTCATTTATTCACTGATTAGTGTCTTATTGATTTATTTATATCGTCAACTAGCAGTACTCGCACGGCGATGCCCGTGCAAAAAATGTAAAGGGAGTCAACTGAATATATTTAAATTCACTCCAACCCTCTGAAGAAAAATTATTACATTCTTTAATTCAAATGTGCTCCACAACCTTTAAAATTCCACTAAAAGTCATGTTGAAGTTTAAATCACAATGCGCCAAATAAATAATAATAAAAAAAAAGCATTAAGTTAAGTAAGTCAATTTTCAAGGCTTAACTCTATACGCAAATTTAAACCACTGAAGAAAGAGCAGTTTGTCTAGAAAATATACCTAGTGTTTCAGTTTTGCGTATAGAGTTAAGCCATGAAAATTTACTAAATTTGATTAATTAATATCTCCTGTTCTAATTAACCTAGAGAAACGTGCTAAAACTTTAGAAAACAAAAATAAAACCTTTTCCCATGATGTCTAATGTTTGCTGGGGTGAGGGGGGACATTTCCCCCTCAATTATGCCGAATACACCAAAAATTAGACTAATTAATTAATTTTAAAAAGTCTAATTCGAAATTTAGAATTCGGCCTTCGAAGTGCATTTCACGGGGATGCGTTCAAATTGTTGTGCCAAGTTTCAGGTCGGTAGGTGCTGTGGGGCTTCTGGCCATCGGTTACAAACATACATACAAACAAACAGAGCCCGTCATATTTATATATATAGATGACACTTTTAATGACATTTCACAGTTTGTAGTGTTCAATGGCCGGATTATTTTAGTTTTAAAGACTTTTCTTCTTTTCTTGTGTGTGTGTGCGTGTGACAAACTTATTTATTTTTAGCGAAATTTTTATGTTTCAATGGAACTTTTGACACAACTGTAGTGCCAACATTTTCGAAAACTCTCAACGACCACAGCTATTTTGCCCTTGAAATGTAATATAATTCTCCGATTTAAACGTAATTTCAATGTAAAATCGGTCACTAAATCTAAATTTATTAATATAGGGAACCGATTGTGTCAGGTAGCTCAGCCACAACCATTCTTCCATGATTTTAATGTGAACATTAAAAGGCAAGAAATATGATGTCTTTCGCACCATCCCTTTGAAGTGATTGCAATCTAACAGTGACCCTCAAATAAGCAAGATTTCATTGGCTGGGAGGGTTGGTAAACTTCCCGATTGTTGCCAAATTTTGCGACGCCAAATACGAAAAGTAACTGAATAGTGGTGTTACCGAAAATGTCCGAATGGAACTGTTATTGTTAAAAATTTAGTGATGGCGGCATTAAATACATGTTTTGAACATGCAATAAAATACTCTTTAGACTGCAAACAACTATTGTTCCTTCCCAGAGCGTTTTCTTTTTCTTTGATTTGGAGAAAGTAGTGTTTTACTTCCTGGGAGGTTTGGTAAATGTCCCGATTGTTGCCAAACATTACGACGCCAAATACGAAGAGTAACTGAATAGCCATCACTAAATTCTTAACAATAATAGTTTCATTCTAACATTTTCGCTAACACCGAATTTTGAGGAAGTCAACTGAATAAATTTAAATTCACTCCAACCCCCCTCTGAAGTAAAATTATTATATCCTATAGTTCAAATGCACTCCACAACCTTTTAAATTCCACTTAAAGTCATGTTAAAGTTTAAATCAATTCTCTAAATAAGTCAAAAAGACAAAGTTAAGTAAGTAACAGGTGATATTATTCAAATAGAATAAATTTTCAAGGCTTAAATCTATACGCAAAATTTAAATCACTATGTAACTTCAGGGGCAAAAGAGCAGTCTGTCTGGAAAATGGATCTAGTGTTTCAGTTTTGCTTACAGAGTTGGGCCTTGAAAATTGACTAAATTTGATTATTTAATATCTCCTGTTCTAATTAACGGAGAGAAACGTGCTAAAACTTTTCTTTTTCAGAAAAAAAAACCCTTTCCAGCGATATATAATGTTTTGCGGTGGGGGAAGGTTTTCCCCCTCAACTATGGCGGATACACCAAAATTGAGGCTAATTAATTAATTTAAAATAACTAATTCGAAATTTCGAATTTGGCCTTTGAGATGCATTACACGGGGATACGTTCGAATTTTTGGGCCAAGTTTCAGGTCTGTAGGTGCTGTGGGAGCTTCTGGCCAGCGGTTACAAACGTTCAAACAAACACCGTCATCTTTATAAAAAGAGATTATCATATTTCCATTCTATCCTGAGAACTTAATACCAAAATTCGACACACTTCACTTCTCTTTTAAAGGTTTTGCAGGCAAGAGCCATTATCTCTCACCTGCTATTTTAATACTCACGACACACTAATACACTCGTTATTGGTGAATCCGCTCTTACAAATATGTAACTAACTTGCTCATAAAAAAGACTGGTAGAAACAAATCACTCGCATCTTGAACGAGTATCCGCCGATGATAATCTTTTTGCTCATGTGTAAGAATGAGAAGTGTTGTTATTTATATTTATTGCTAACTTATTTATATTTATTGCTAAATGAAGCAACAATTTCGTTTTATAGCTTTACGGCAGCTAACACTATTGTGACTTTAGCTACTCTGTCTCCTGCCCCAGAGATACTTGAAATATTTCTACCGTAAGCAACAGTCTGCACAACCGCTGTTTGTATTTGAGAGATACGTGCATTATTGAAAATCTTCCCTTTAATATCTAAGTTTAGGTTCGAATTTTTTTTTTTTCTTTGATGTCACCGATCCTCTTTTACTTTCAAAAAGGAAAAGGTTCGGTCAATTGTATGAATTTTATTAAAATGTAACTTTTATTAATTCTTTGGTCATTTTATACTTATTTGTTTTTTATAGCAAATTGTTTATGTGATATAATTACACATTTAACTTCTAGAAACATATATATTTTACAACAGCGTATGTGTATCTAAGAAATACGCGCAATGTTGGTATATAGGCTGCTCCCACTGAAAGGTTAAATAAGAACACAAATTAGAATAGTAGGGCTTTGTGCCATTTTGAAAGCATTACCAAGCACAGTTTTGGAGTCAACGCCCCTTAGAATCACCCTTGGCGTAAAGCAATGGTCAATATGCTTTTAAAATAACAATACTATATTAACTAGTACTAATTAAATTAACCCATTTATACCCAGTAGCCTAAAAACGGGACGCTTGTTAGTTACTGCATACGAAAATATGTAATGGGTATATTATTTTACTAAAGTTGTTTTTCACAAGTTAAATAGTCCTTCTTCCTGAGAAAACCAGTTAGAGCCACTAGTTGGACATCAGAGTTTATTTATTGACAGCTATTTTCAGACAAATCAGTCAAGCAACGATCCAGCATGCGTAGCCGCAGAAAGTATATGATTTGCCTAAAATGGATCACATATGCCTTCTGTAATGTTACTTTGCAAAAGTAAAGTCAAGTAAGGTCGTATTTTGCTCACATATCTGCAAAATATCCCATAAACAGGACGTTAAATAACTTAATAAATATGGCAACGGCGAACTATTTTAAGCCTAAAATGTATGTAAACCATTCCAAGTAAGAGTTTTAAGCAGATAAAAATTGAAAAAAATTCTTTAAAAAAACTTGGGCATAAATCGATTAAGCAGTTACATAAATTAATTTTAATTAAATACATAATTTTCAGGTCAGAACCCTCCTCAGATCCAATGACTTCATTCATTCCAGGTAATTATTTTGTCTATTAACATTTTTCAGTGTGTTTATTTGCATCTTATTTATACCCCATAAGGTAGGCACTAAATTTCCTCCACAAGGCAGAAAAACATAAGATAAAAAATGATTTAAAACAAAATAAATGAGTAAATTTTAATTCATTTCTGACAAATAAAAGTTTTCGCAATCAAGAAGTACCACCACGTAATTACTCCGTACTTCTAAAGTAAAGGGAGATATATTGTGATCGCGAAAAAAATTCACTCAAATTTCGATCTAAAGTTTGATTTTGCTCACGTGCATATGTACCTAGCAACATACACTGGCGGAAAAAAAATTCCCAACACCAAGAAAGACTTGTGTTAGATAAACGAAATTTGGTAGGCGTGTTTATACAACTGAAAGATGACATCGATTGAAATTTCGTGTTCCGCGTATAAGTGTGGCGCAGCTGGCGTCACTCAGAACATGCAAATAAGGCTTGTTTTAAAAGCGTGTTGTGAAGCTCATGTGTATTATTTTTCCGTGAAATTGGACGAATTGCGTTAATGTTAGCCAGGAATACCTTTTAAGAAGACGAAGAAGCCATTATCAACAGCTCACCGAGTTTAAACGAGGTCGTACAATTTGGCTACGAGAAGGTGGATTTTCATTTCGCGATATTGCAGAAAGACTAGGGTGGGAATGTTTCCACCATGCATGATTATTGAAGCTATGGGCAAGGGATGGTACTACCTCAAGAAGATCGAGTTCCGAGCTGCCACGTGGCACGACCGAGAAGGAATATCGCCAAATCTTGCGTACGGCTGTGGCGCATCGTACTGCATCTGCGACTGACATTCGAGCTGCAGTTGGTACCGTCGTGACCCAAGGAACGGTAAGAAACTGTTTACTTGAAGGACAGCTCCGAGCCAGGCAGCCTGTAGCCGGTATTCCATTGACTGTAAACCATTGCCTTTTTCGACGACAGTGGTGCCACGACAGAGCTCACTGGAAGTCGGAGTGGAGATCTGTTGTAATTTTTGATGAAAACAGATTCTGAATTAGTGCCAGTGGTGGCTGTATATTGGTCAGAAGGAGGCCAGGGGACCGCCTGCATCCAAGCGGTCTACGGCCTAGACACACGGGACTCACACCTGGAGTTAAAGTCTCTGGAGCAATTTCCTACGACAGCAAGGGCATTCTTGTGGTTATCCCAAACTCACTGACTGAAAATTTGTCGTCAGTCTGTTAATTTAACCAGTAGTACAGCCCTTCATGAGTAGCATTCAAGGGAGCGTTTTCCAACAGGATAACGCTCGCCCTCACATCGCTGCTGTAACGCAATGTGCTCTACAGAGTTCTGACATGTTACCATGACCTGCAAAATCACCAGGTCTGTCTCAAATTGATAACGTATGGGACATCATGGGATGGCACCTCGAGCATCATCCACAGTCAGCAATGACGGTCCTAGTATTGACACAGCAAGTGCAACAAGCATGGAACTTCATACCACAAAGTGACATTCGGCACCTGTATGACATAATGCATGCACGCTTGCAGGCTTGCCTTCAAAATTCTGGAGGTTACACCCTCTATTAAATTAACATAATTTCACATTTGCACAGCATTTTCTTGAGCTTAAATTAGCCAGTGATCTTGTACATTTAATCAATTAAACATGTTAACTAGACAACTGCATTACCCAAATTTCATTACTCTACGGCAATTTTTTCTTGGTGTTGGGATTTTTTTTTTCCGCCAGTGTATAAAGTGCCGAAAATTCCTTTTCAACCATCTCCGACTTAATTACGACGATTTTTCTTGTGACGTTTGTTTGTATGTATGTTTGTACGTATGTATCTATGTCGCATAACTCAAAAGCTGTGTGCCGTTGATATGTAGGCTCTACGGGATCTAGTTGTGCACCTCCCCTTGTGGTTGCATTCGAATGTACCCAAGGGGATTTTTTCCCCTTTTTGGGGAAAAATCAGTGTAAATTTCAATGCAGACTAAAGTGATATATCGCCAAGCTTTTGGTCACCAAATGTTTGCCGCCAAGTTGGCGTCAAACTTGGTGGAAAAAAAAATTTTTTTCAATAAGGATGCTGCTCGTATAATAATTGTGAGTTTTCACCATAAAAGAACAGCAGCATGTAATTGGGCGTGGTTTTTGCTACTGCTGCTGAGAAAACACCCTTTGCCCCCCCCCTTCCCCTCAAAAATGCGAAAGGACGGGCCATCAACACATTCTCCCCCCCCCCCCCTCTTTCTCATCGCCAGGTCTGTTTTTCTTTTTTAAAAATTTTAAATTAAAGAAAATGTTTTTCTCCTAAATCTTCTTTGCCCCCGATAAAGTAGGCAAATATGCATTAATATTTACATTATAAACATTTTTTTTTTCGGTCGATTGGTTATATCTGCTATTTTTTCTCCGAACTCATATATTAATAGTATTATAATTATCAATTTTATCGAAAGAGGTATTTTTATTTATTTATTTTTGAATAATTTAAGGTTTTTTTAACTAGGTTATAAGATCATAAACAGTTGTGGGTAGATATTTTAATTTACTTTAAATTTTAATTTCTCACTTAAAATTTCATCACGTATATTTTCTTTATGTGTCAATTATAATTATAAAACAAAAGAGGATTTCTTTTCGAGTGTTTTATGCCTATGTATGAGAACAAATAAAAGAAAGAAAGAAAGAAAAGAAAAATAAAGTAGAAAAGAATATGTATAAATGTTTCAAGCTCCACATCTGAATTTAGTTGAAATAAAACAAAAAACATTTGATTGTCATTTTAGAACATACACAGAATTAAGACAGAATCGTCAACTAAAATTTGTGTCAACTCACCAATAAACAGAAGTTTTCCTAAAGTTGAGAACGGAGCGCCGCGGAAGAGAAACTCTGCTTCTATGGTGACGTACCAACAGCAATAAAAAGCTCTCCTCCGAGATAGAGCGATGACGCAATGTGCAGCGACGTGATTGGTGGAATGTTCGCGGGATGGGCTCTTCTTTTTTTTTTTTCTTCTGAAGTTCTGAAGTCACGAATGGAAACAACCGGATGTGGAGAGTAGTAAGCATGCGGAGAAAGTTCTCTTTTGCCCGGCAGCGTCCTATATTTTGCGTTGGAGGAAAACAAATGGGGTTTGAAAAGTCAATGAGTTTACTTTGGTTCATTTTCGGAGGTTGCCTAATCACCCATCACGATGGCGGGGCGGGAAGTGCAATAAGGTTGCTGTCTGAGCGTTATTTTCTCTTCTTTTGTAGGAGTAGAATTCTCTTCAAACGACCTGGGACGATACCGATGTTAGCTCGTTTTAACCGATGCTCGTTAAAAACGGGTTCGAGAACGGGGGCTCTTCGAATGGAGATTTTTAGAAAGGAGAAGTTCTTATTTTTCCAAATGAAACGCCGAATTAACCAAAAAATTAAACATAAGCAAGCACACATTCCTAAAGCTCAGAGGTTCCCCAAGTCCAGACCCCCTGTAAAAATCGTGGGTGTCAGGGAGGTATACGTAACCTCCTCGTGTGCGTATACGTAAACAAGCACTTTTTTATTATATTAAAAAGAAGCAATATTGTTATTTTACTGTGTCATATGTGTGTATTATCTCACAGTGTGTTATTCTAATGTTGCCGAATAAGGAATTTTTCGGGCAGTTCCAGGCCCGCAATCCCGAATTTCTACAGAAGAAGAGACCGAAGATGTATGCAAAATGTAAATAATACCAAAATACAGCAAAAACTACCCCATGTTTCTACATGAATTGTCTAGAGACAGGGAGGAGAGGCCATTGACCAACTTGATCTCCCGAATAATAAGCGACCTCCTATGACTTTCGATTAGGGCGCCCCTGTTCGTGAAAAGACTGTCGCTGCAAGGCGATTCGTCGACTTAAACGAACTGGCTATAACGCAAATTTTTCAAGAGAAGTGAATTTTATGGCTTTCCTTGCCCGCAACACGAAACCTTCGATGCCAAATCGCGAGCGTCAGTTTCGGTTTCGTTATTGGTTGCTAAATATTGATTTCAGGAACGGACATCCATTCATTTAGCATCACTGAAAACGGATCAAGTTCCTACACTGTGCTACGAACGAGTCTAAACGTCATTCTGTTTAGCGTATGTAAATAACTACTCTTCATTTTGAACATGAAATTTGATGAAATATAATGGCAACTAAGGCCGCTGCCTCAGTTTCAGCTAGTTAGGAGGAAATTTCTTATTACTTTCTTCTATATCAAATACTAGCTGTGGGGCCCGGCGTTGCACGGGCTTTCAAGTAGTGATGAAAATTTAAATAAACTACTCGCCGTCAAGGCGGTATATAATGATATACAACCGCCAAGGCAGCTCGCCTTTAAAGTAGGAAGGAAAGTTAAAACAAATTACTCGCCGCCAAGGCGGCTCGCATTTAAAGGAGGGAGGAAAGTTTTAGCGAAACCGGTTTCAAAAAACTACTCCCCGCTAAAGCGGCTCGCTAAAAAACTTTCCAGCATCAAAAAGTCAATCGCATTATTTGCACATGCTTCCTCAGGAATATAAACAATGTCAAGTAGCACATATTTAACACTCTCCCTAATAAACGAATACAATTCCCTACCAAAACCAAATATTTCCAAAACGCTCTCTTCCTGTAACATTAATTGCAAAATTCCAAACAAAAAAGTTGTTTTAATATTTAGATCGCAGCTAAAAAAAATCTCTGCTAAAAACATGAATTACAATTTAATTTGAAACACATTTTCAAAATGGTACCAGAAAAAAAAAATATAAGTCATTAAGTAGGCAGGAATTCAAGTGAAACACGGACGATCGCATTATTTGCCTTGTTGAAACGCCGTAAAATGAAATGCTTTTAAGAAACGAAATGAAGAAAAGGACACCAACAATGAATTTAAAAGATGTCGCCATAGCAACGCAATAAAACGTTAATATGCAATGAGTTACCGCCCGTAAGCCAGGGCTGAGGCAGAACTGTAGCAAATGCATGATCGAGCTGTGGGTGCATTTGCTACAAATCGTTAATAGTTTGATCAGGAAAGAGGTTTTCGAACTCAAAGTTCAAACGCTTGTAACTTTTTTTCTAGTGAAGATAAAAGCTTGGTTCTTCGACTGAAAGTCGAATCAATTCTGGGGTTAAAAATATCGCTCTATCTAATGGCGTAAAAATCAAAACTGTGGAATAATTAATTTATTTTTTATTGGTGGTTTTAATGAACCAAGTATTGCAAGAAATCGGGTGAAGCCTTGCAAAAGGCAAGTTTAAAAATTGAATAATTTGTGCTGTGTTTAAGTTAGAGAATCGCAACAAACTGCATAGGACGGACAAAATTTTTCTGCTTCCAACGATATATAACATTAATATGTGCAAGTAATTTTTAACCCCAGTATTCGGCGATTTATGAGAAAATTGCCTTGAATTCGAATAAAAAACGAATCGCTTATCGAATCTTTTCAAACTATAGCCTAAAGTCTTTCTGGATAAATGGACTATTCAACACAAAAAGAATTTTTTAAATCGAACCAGTAGTTCCTGAGATTAGCGCGTTCAAACAAATAAACAAACAAACTCTACAGCTTTATATCTCTATCTCTACTAATAATAAAGCTGAAGGTTTGTCTCTCTTTCTGTCTTTCCGTCTGTCTGTTACGCGCGTAGCGCCAAAACCGTTCGGTCGATTTTCATACCACTTGGTACAAAATTAGTTTGTAGCATGTAGTTTTGCACCTCGAAGCGATTTTTCGAAAATTCCATTTCGTTCTTTTTCTATTCGAATTCTTAGCGGAAATTCGATAAAATAGGGAAGAAATATTTCACACACATTTTCAAGTCTTATGTCATTCGAAAGCTTGAAATTTTCTGCACAAAGTGAAGTTTTTTCGAAGTTTCTACGATCATCAGGAGAGCTGTAACAACTGTTTTTAGAATCCCGAAATTCAAGGCTTACCTTCAGTAAAGCAAGCCAAACGATTCTAAAATGATTGAGCTCTGGAATAAAATTTATTTGAAAAGAGAGATAAAATGAATTATTTTATCAACGGAAATCAACTTTTTAATTTGTTACTATGGTTACGTGTTCATACTTATTTTTGTTTCTTTCTTTTTCCAGGGTTGCCAGACGTAGTATTTTTGATTCTACGGTAGTATTTTTTCGGCCCAAATAAGGAGCATAGTATTTTTCTGGCAACCCTGTTTCCAATATACTAATGACTTAATTAAAAGACTTGGCGGATTTTTTTTTTTTTTTTTTTTTCATTTTCATAGATTTCGCATTTCAGCAACATTGATTTTGGCAACGTTTGGAAACAGTAGTATTTTGTAATATTTTTTTTAAGGAGGCGCAGTATTTTTTTGTTCCAATTCTCTGGCAACCCTGTCTTTTTTCCGGTGAAGATGCTTTGGGACCCTGCTTGGCGCGCCTATCTTTCATTTAGCGAGAAAAGGGTACATAAAGCACAAATTAACGAAATATCGTATCAATTGCCATATTGCATCGTTTTTTTAAGTGTTTCATTTCGGAAAATGTATTGTTTTGTTTTTTAAGCTAGGAAAGAAAACTTTCTTCTTCTTTTAAACTTTGGTAAGATTTCTGTTGGTTTCTGTTATCAACAAAATTGTTCTTATTTTCTCTTTTGGCTTATTTTTCTCCATCTCCCTTGGGGTTGCATTCGAATGTTCCAAGAGGGTGTTTTACCCCATTTATCGGGTAAATCAGTGTTTTCAATGCAAGATGATATGAATTGGTTAACAAAAGTGATATGAATTGGCGCGACCACTTGGCGATATATTGCCAAGCTTTTGTTCGCTAAGTATTTGACGCCAAATTGGCGGAAAAAAATTTTTTTTTTTTTTTGATTTGGGTTCAATTTGGCGCTGTTGGCGATATTTTGCGAAAAATCCACTGAATGATGTTAAAATCGACGATATTTAGGAGATTAATCATTGTAAAACATTTTTTTGCATTGTTTCGTAGCAAACTAGGGATACAAATGTTTGAATTGTTATCTTGCTCACTCCAAGCACTATTTTAGCACTTAAGGCATCTACTAAGAAATTTACACGTAAAATTAAGTAGTGTGGGGCCCATATCAGATCTTTATAGCACTTTAAAGGAATTATAGTTGAATAAAACTAAAATAGAGCATTTTTTCTGCAATATCAATTATTTTACAAATGCACTTTTAATTTTATACCACGGGCAAAGCCGTGCGGGTACCGCTAGTTATTAGTAAAGATACAGAAGAAAGTATTGGATTCGTGAAAATTTTTCGAATATCGAATTTTGACGGATTTGCACGTTTTGAGGTGCGCTGAATCCATTTCGACCATTTTTGAAAAATGTCTGTCTGTGTGTGTGAGTCTGTATGTGTGTGACCAGTTTTTGTGGCCGCGCTACAGCAAAAACTACTGCATGAAATCGAACAAAAATTTTTGCACATATGTACCACCATGTGAACTGGTGCACCTGACTTTTTTCAGCGAATTCCTCCAAGGGGGGTGGAGCAATCGCACATGTTCTGCGCGTGGGTGATTGCTATATCCCACAGTGGCGGTTCGTGCCTTAATTTGGTGGGTGCGCCCGCAATTATATGTTTGCCCAATAATGCTTATACAGATAAAATGAAAGAAACAACAGTTAGTAAACGAATACTTGGCGAAGTAAAATAATATTAAATTCAATTAATACAAACTTACATTTCAAAATTATCTCATTCGATTTGATGCTTAGGTTTTATATTTTAAATGCTACACCAGCCTTAACGCTTTGGAGCCGGGCGGTACACACGTTGTACCATAAGTCTTTTTTCTTTAGAGGACGGGGTTGAGATTTTCACTCGAACCCTTTGGAGCCGGGGATTTTTTTCAAGGTTTCATACGTCCTGTACGACAGTTTATACCTTCTCTTTTCAATGGAAAAGAAATCTGTGGTTCAACTGTCGTACTACCTGGGTCGAAAGAAAAATTTCTATATGAACAGCCCAGTTCCAAAAGCGATCAATGTAATAATAATAACAGTATTTTGCACAGATGACCAACTTTCTATACATCACTAAAGCTAAGCAAGCCAGATCTCATAATTTTTGCCATTTTCAGACAGTGAAAATATTCATCACATCAAAAGTGTCACGACTCCTCACATATTACAGGACTATACTCAAACAGAAAAAGAACATTTATGCCTAAAAACACCCCTAAAAATTTCAACAATCTGCACCATGACTTTCTGAAAACCTCTATCAAATTAAGGAACGCATAAGGCAAATAAATGACTAGATATGGCCATGCTTACAAGTTTTTTTTTTTGGATAAAAATGTTACAATTTCAGTTCAAGGAAAAACAAATTCTATCAGTGTTAGAACTTAAAAATCTTACTTTTACAGCTATGATGCTTGAATTAACTTTCAATTTTAATGTATGTATCCCAGGAAGTAACCGGCGGAATCAAACGAAAATTGGTCCATAGGTAGACCCTATTGAGTACAGGTGCTGATTCAATTTGTGTGTCAATATCTCAAAGGGGGGTGTATGAATCAAAAGTGCTTATTTGTCATTGCACCTGCTGTATCTCGAGAAATATTGCTGCGATTTGAATGAAATTTGGAATAACACTAACCCAACATGGAAGCAAGCATCGATTAAATTTTGGCGCCAATCGCCCCAGGGGGGGGTGATTTTTGCGCTTAGTCAACAATGCGAAAAATTAATTCATTAAAAAATCGCTTTCACGCTATTTAATAATCTAAACATCTGAAAACTTTCAATGATTTGAAAATTTTAACCGTTGCCAATTTCTTTTTACTAACAAATAAAATGTTTGCAATTAATCTAAACAAGGCTTTTGCAATGATTTCCAATTTCCCTCATTGATTCTGCATTTGCAGGGTTCTTACGATAATTGG
Source organism: Uloborus plumipes (assembly GCA_038373865.1). Classification (NCBI taxonomy): domain Eukaryota; kingdom Metazoa; phylum Arthropoda; class Arachnida; order Araneae; family Uloboridae; genus Uloborus; species Uloborus plumipes. Next base: position 51,252 of record JAXGGA010007644.1, read on the forward strand.
GAAATTGGAGCTGTCTCCAATTATTCGAGCGAGTACGTATTTTATTTTATAACCGGAAATCATAAGATAGATATAGAAGAAAGTTTCGTGACGGCTACGACAGCTAGTTACGATTCGGTGAAGACCTATAACTATCTGATCACCTGCTTAGCACCATTTAGCATTGTCTTTATTTTTCAGTTGTATACTTTTTTTTACTCCAGTACTATTACAGAGTTGTATTATTATTACATTCTGAAAATTTTTCGAAATTGGAGGTCGAAAAACTGGCATTAAGCCCCTTTAATTTGTTTGCTTCATTTGGGCCGAAGGGGGTGAGCCCCCTAATCTCCCTTGGCTACGCCACTGTTTCCCAAAGAGTTAGCTAATTACCAATCCCAATTCATGCTTGTATTTTTTTTATGCTATTAAAAAAATAATAAGCCAGTTGAGAAAAGTAAGCAAAACTTTTCAAAATTGTCATGCTTTGGACGTTCCCAAAATTCCTTTTCGAAAAATATTTGAGCTGTTTTCCACCCGCTAAATCTCTATTTGCATTAAATGTTTCGTGATAGTGAAGATTTTTTTAATCTCATTCTTGTTAACATTTCTCAGCTACTCCCCCTATAACGCAATATCAGAATATCCGCACTCATGGACTGAATTACAATGTTAAGAAACAAAGAGAAATTTCTTTGCGGTAACAATTCGAGGAATAAAACCATCGAGATTGAAAGTTTTCGAGGGAGTGCCCCAACAACTTAAGATATAAAGAATGAGATATCAGCGGACTTCGATCCTCAGCGGAAGAGATTTGAAAAGTTTTTATCGCTGTTCTCTATCAAATTTCTTGAAGTTGTATCGATTTCTCATTGGTTTCAGCAGGGATGGTTTTTTTCAAACAATTTGTTCCTTTTCGGAACAACTTGAATAATTTGTAGCCCTGAAGACATTATTTTAGCAGACTCTCAGATTGAATAGTTTCTGTTTCTCATTACATTCGGTGAGAATTTCATATTTGAAACTTAAATAACTTGTATCTATTTACAGCGACTTACAGTGCTGCCAATATTTTTCCAGAAGACTCAGATTGAAAAGTCATTGTCATGAGAATTAGTTTGGCGAAAGATAAGAAATAATACCGAAATATGCTAATAGATGGCGCTTTATATTAAAGGAGAGAAGCGTACTGAAGTGATTCGTTAAGCCCAGGGCCTGATTTACCTACAAGCACGTGAAGCCAGAGGCGGACTGGCCGTAGAGGCCACCTGCCCGCGGGCAGGTGCGCCCTCCGGCCTGTGCGCCCTCAAAACGTGTGCGCCTTCGTTTTTTTTTTTTTTTAATTTTAAAGGTTTGAAAGCAACCCCTAACAGTTTGAACAGTAACCCCCTCCCCCCACACACACTGCCAGTGCGCCTTCAACTTTAGTAAATTACTTATTTTTTACTTTTTCCCCGTTTGGAACATGTAAAAAGTAGTCAATAAGCGTTATCAGAAGGCGGTTCTTATTGTACCTCAGAAGTGATAGGTGGTCTTTAAGGGGGATCTCATCCAAAGTTAGCGCCCTCCGGTCTGTGCGTCCTTGCGCCGTGAACAAAGCCCCCCCCCCCCTTTTTTTTTTAATCTTTACGTTCGAAGCACGGAAAGCAATCTATAAAAGATTGAAGAAAATGGTTATACTCAATAATGTACCTGTTATAATTAACTTTTATTTATTGCATCACAGACGTGATAGGTTGTCGGAAAGGGGGATCTTTGCCAAAAAAAAAAAAAACAGCGCCTTCCAGGTTGTACGCCCTTGCGCCCTCGAACCTGTGCGCCTTCGTTTTTTTCCACCTTACTTTCGGAGGGTATGAAACAAGGCAGTCCAGTCGGAGGGGGGGGGGGGGGTCTTAATCCAAAGTGAGCGCCCTCCGGCCTATGTATCATTGCACCCTCGAATCTAGTTGACTTGGGTGCCCTCCCTCCCCCCCCCTTCTTTTAATTCGAAGCGAATGAAACAGTCTATAAAAGTTTGCTGCAGGAGATTATAATTAATAATGTGCTTACTAATAATTCACTTTAATTCATTGCCCCCCACCCGCCCCCAGAGGTGATAGGTAGTCTGGAAGGAGGACCTTTAACCAAAAAAAAAAAAACATCTTCCTCTGAGCTATGCGTCTTTGCGCCTTCGAACCTGTGCTCTTTGGTTTTTTTTTTTTTTTTTTTTAAATTTTTTACTCAAAGCGCGAGAAGTACTTTTTAAAAGTTTCCGAACAAGGTTTAAATGAATAGCGTAAAAAATAAACTTTGAATTCATAGCACCTCAAAAGGGATATGTAGTATGGTCTTTAACCAAAGTGAGCGCTCTTATTTTTGTGCGTTTTCCTCTCTCTTTTGTGTGTGTGTGTCAAGTCAAAGTGTCAATCTACCTTGACTGAGGTTACGAATTCATGTGGGGTGATGTCGGTTAGAGAAATCGGTTGTCAAAAGATTCTTCAGACAGGTATTTTTATGATGTCAGAAAGCTGCATGAGTAAGCAATTGAATTGTATTGCACTGAAAAACGTGTACTACCGACAAAAATGTTTAGTTTTGCCTAAAATAAAATTAAATAATGATTTACTGAATATTGTGTAGTTGATTGACTGGCTCCTTCCTATTTTCATGAGCATTTTAATAGTAAGCGGATCATCAAAACGGCAGTAAGTTAGTAAAAATACAGCAGATAATACCCTTAAACCGCTGAATCTATATATACGCACACCATAATTCTTTATAAATCGCACAACTTTTCAAAGGTAAACAATAAATTGAAAAAAAACAATTTCTGTATTTTAAGCACAACAGCTAATATGTAACCATTTAGTGCAGGATGAAGCTCTGTTATGAAGCCTATTTATTTGTGAATAATGGTTAAAATTGTATTTTATTTCAATCTATATACGTGTTCCATGGTGTGCGTTATAACGATCTTTTATTGTTTTACAAGATCGGTTTTAACACAATGAAGAGGGCTCGCAAATTATGAAAATTATTTTTGTTTTTCAAACTTCCAAATTCACATGACCTATCTGACTAATGAGAGACAAGTTTGTGAAAAGTACTAGCAATGGTTTTAGAGGGTTTAACTCATAACAGTTAGGTCAGATTCTTAATTTGTTTAAGAATACAGAATCTAGAATTTTTAAAAGCGTTTGAGACAGAAATCACAAATAAGTAATGCAATTTTTGTTAAGCACCAGAGGACAAAGAAATTGTAGCTAAAGAAGTAACTTTAATCTTTTAATGAAAAGAAACGCGTTTAAAATAGAGCGAGATGTATTACTGTTAACAGAAAGTTTTATTTATTGGTGTATTATTTAAAGGATTTCCTCTTTTTAGCCTTAAATCAATTTAATAAAGATGATTTTATCTAGAGTTTACTTTTATTATTATTTACGCTTTATTGGAGACCCTGCATGAGAGTAAGTAAAAAATTTCCGTAAAACATTTCAGAATGTAACACGCTCGTAAAAAATATAACTTTCATTGAGAAATGAGAGGAATAAATATCGTCATTGTATATTACTATCTGTTTTCTCATTCATTGCACGGTCTACCGTGAAAATAAAAGTTTTGCCAAAAGACGCATGTTCACCAATCAGGCTCAAATAAAGGAAAAAACTGCGTACAATTTCACGCCAAAGTAAAGGAATAGCTATTTCAAAATTTAAATGGAGACCTTATCGGATTTTTTTAAACACACCTGTCTCTCCCTCTATATGAAATTTCTGAGCGTTGAAAAACTTTTGTGAAAAATTTGGCAAAGATCCGACGGAAACTTATTGTTGTTATTTCCCCAATATAATCCTACGAAACTGGCTAACCAGGCAGTATGACTCAAAATTTAAATTAGACCTCTTTGGATTTTTTTTTGAGTTCCGATGTTCCGAAAATCTTCAATGTGAATTTCTGAGCAGCTAAGGACTTTAGTACGAAATTCGGTAAAGATCCGGCGCAAACTGTGAATTTGTATAAGAAGCATACTCACTTACACCCAAATATTCAAACCCATTTATTATTACAGGTTTAACTTATAATTTAACTACGGTATACTCCCAATTATCCGCGCAATTGCATGGCACGGGTATCGCGGATAATGAAAAAAAGCTAAAAATAAGTAATAAAAAGAATATAAAAATTGTGTTTTGCTTAAAATTAATCGTATTGTGCATAAAAAGTATTACGAACAATGAAGATAAGAACAGGATTACACATAACATACCAAACTTAATTTTGCTGTAAAAAAACCGAGACCCTTGCGGATAATAATTGCCGAAATAAGGGGGGATGCTATTTTGAAGTGCGCCCTTTGGAGGTTTGGGTTAGCGCCCTCATGGGGGAGCCAGTCCGCCCCTGCGTGAAGCCCGGGCTTCGGGGCCCCCTAGCTTTGATGGCCCCCAAAAATTATTTATATATATATATATATATATATATATATATATATATATATATATATATATATATAGGGGAGAGTGGTAATGAATGAGCCACTTTTTGGTTTTGAATTTTTGTAATTTTTTCTAACACTTTGTTTTACATCTAAATTGGTGTTTTAGTTACTTTACTTATCTGGCTATCTAAAAAAGTCATAAAAGTTGGATTAGCACCTGTCTATAATGAATTATATTAGAAAATAAAAATTTTGAAATTTGGCCCATTCAACCCCACCTATGGGGTTGAATGGGACATCGAAGGTAATGAATGGACCACTAAATGAATTCAATGAAAACATGTGGATTTAATCTTTTATTTGCTGAATATGACAAAATAAATGTTGCACTTGACATGATGATACAAAATCGTACTGATTTAAAATTATATAAACATCAAAACTGATGCAATTAAAATAAAACTGAAGCATACCAATTGTAGCAGAAAAATGACTAAATAATGAGATTGTAAGAAATAAATAACATCAAATATATATAAACAAATAACAGATAATACACACTATGATTTAACAAAATTTATATATTTGAAAAATAATATTAAAAATCACTTTCAAAAACTTCATCTTCATTTTCAAACTTGTCAAAATTCAATATTTTTTTTAATTTACTAGACATCGGGAATAAGAAATATCTAACTTAAGTTACCAAGAAAGAAAATGAAATTGTACTGTGAGGAATATAATATGCAAGAGAGAGGGGGGCTTTTTCAAGCCACGCACTGCGACCAGAGGTCTATTGCGCTATAGGAATATAATATAGATCTGCAAATTATATTTAGAAGTTACTACAAACCTATTTTGACGACAGTAATCTTAATCTATCTATGGCAGTCAGTTGTGTTTCATATTAATGCGAAAATCCAAAAAAAAAGGAAGAAAAACAATATTTAGGTGGCCCATTCATTACCATGACATAGTGGCCCATTCAGCCCCACCTATACTTTTAGAATACATTTAGGTTTTTTGAGTACATTGAATTTAAATAACATCAAAATACATCTTAAAATTAGTTTATAGATATGGAAAGACTAACCAGTGGCGGATCATGACATTTTGAGGCCCCAGGCACAACCTGATACGGAGGCCCCCCTGATGCTACAACAAATGGAATAGTTCAATAATATAATATGAACTATACAGAAAATATTTTTTTTTTTGTGAGTCAAAAAGCTTTGGGGTTAGAGGAGATGATTTAAAAGAAAAACATCTGACAAAAAAAAATATTCACAGTAAAAAAAAAAAAAAAATGCCTTATATTTTTAAGTATTTTAGTCAATGGAGAGGGTGAGATCCGAGCCCCGATATCTGGCATGTGGCATCTCGTAAAATCCTAGGCTTTATTACGAGTAAATATCAAAAATTAGTATTTTAAAATGACAGCGATAGATAATGAAACGAAATAGTTTTTATTTGTCAAATACTTCTTTAACAATAGATAAGTTCATGTGAAAACGAAATTATTCATAAAATTCGTTTTCAAATTGCCGCAATGATAATGCTAAGATAGGTTTTTCAAAGGAATCACGAAATTCGCGGAAGCCGCACATTTTTCACCTCTGCTCTATGCTCTTCCATACGAACATGGGAGGGGGGTGGGATCTCGAAAGCTGATGATTTGTAATAATAATTTCTTGCAACATTTTGTCAATGAGTTTTATTCCAGGTTCACAGAAACTTGCTTCAATTTTATTCCTAACATTTTGTTTTGCACACGCTTAATATTTTAAGTATAATTTTACAATTGCAAAAAAATTCATATTCGAGAGATCCATAATAAATTTCCGGTGAATTTAAATTGAAAACTGCTGTTGTTGTTCTAATTAATGCGGAGTATACTGCCAAAATGCTGCTCGGTATGATACAAGTTATTCAGTTATTCTAGCAAAACTTTAAACATGCATTTTATCAGAAAATAGATTGTTTTCACGAGTATTAAAAACAAAACAAAAACAAAAAAAATGTTATGCTAAATTTTCGAACATAATATGTGGGGGGGGGGGGGGGGTCAAGCAGCCTGAGGTTAAAGAGAACCCTATAGAGCCTTATCAATTTGTTGATTTGGTATGGAATAAACCCATTGTATCTTTTATTTTTGGCGCTTGATTCAAAATTTATAGTTATTACAACTCTTGTTTTTAAAATTGTAACATGTTTAATTTCCTGCAGACAACACAGTCAATGAATAATTTTTAAGAATATTAAACTTACTTCGGAGAGATTTCTTTGCTTGAATTTTGCCTATTCTTCAAAATTTGACAGTTCTTGAGTTAAAATGCGATGCGTAACAAATGGTACAAGTTTTGACTTGGGAAATACTAGGCGGCTTTCGGAAATCACGTAATTGGTGGAAGAAATCTTCATTGATGCAGGGTTGGAGGTTGGAGCACAAAAAGAGCTCAAAGCGAAAATACTGTTGAGTTTCCAGACATTATAACAAAATGACGGTGTCCATGGCGCTTCTTTTTTTTTTATTTATTTGCTGATATAAAAGAGAAGCGACAAAAGGAAGCGTTTGGCTATTCTGAAACAATCTCGAATGATTGTTCATAAAAGCACCCCACTTTCTCTTCGTGTAGCTCTCAGTGTCAAGGTCAAAAAAGCTTTTGACAAGAGGAGGGAGTCTGAAAAATGAGGGCCATAAACCACTTTGCCTAAGGTCTTAGAATCAAGCGTAGGTTTCTGATAAGCATCGGGCTGGTGGCTGGTGGCTGGTCAGTGCATAACGGCGCAGGACAGGACAACGGCGACTGAAGAAAGAAAAAAGTGAATGGCTCTTTTTCGCTGGGGGGCCTTAGCTGAATATTTCTTTTTCACTGCATGACTCATCTTGGATTACGCGTCTCGAGGCCTTGCAAGAGAAATCCCGGTGTTGTAGAGAGACCTCTCACGCTTATTGTCTCATTTTTCAACACGCTAGAGGTCTCAAGTTTAAAGTTTTAAAATAATTTGTTTCTTTCCTCCAGAATACTTTATCAAAACAAGCAACATATTTCATGCCTTTACATACTTTTAACATACATACTTTTACATACCTTGCATGCTTTTAACATACATACTTTTAACATACATACTTTTACAAACTTTACATGCTTTTAACCTTTACATCTCGTGAGTGGGGGAAGGGGGACAGACACATTCTATCGTAAAAAACATGTATTATGGTGGCTGTTACCACGCATAACTTGAATATTTAACAAAATAAGTTTGAGGCAAAAGGTAAACTTCGAAACCTGGACCCTATGTCCACTCCGCTGAGAAAACTGGACCTTATGCTATTGCTGTCCAAAAATGTGGACCTTCTGTCTCTCGGATTTTCTATCCCTCGAACCTTTTGGACGTGGATCTTTTGTTTGTGGACCTTTTAGTTTTGGACCTTTTGGCTTTGGACCTTATATCCGGATCCCTCAATGAATAGCCTACCAGGCAAGCCAACTAGGGCTCGGTTTATTGTCACACCTTTCTAAGGGGTCTCAATTTTTTTAAAGGTTTACACATAGCATTGAAGCTATACTAAAAATACGTGTATTTTTAAGGAAAAAAAAAGAAAAAAAAACGGTTTATTGAAAATTTCCTTAAACGAGTCTTTACTCATTTTGCTTGAATAGGATTGACCCTGTCGGCCTGTCGCAACTGTGAGGGTCCCCAATAACCCTCATGGGCCCAAAGGGGAAGCAAAAAATGAATATGATAAATGATTTACATAGTGCTGATATACAATGGGGCCCCAAAAATGCAATTTGACGGGCCCCCTTATCTGTAAATCAGCCACTGCATTCTGTCGTTGAATCTTCAGGAGGCCTCCAAAGTATTGTGGACCTAGGACCTCACTATTAGTAGTTCTGAGTTTTTGGCCTTATTTTTAAAGGCTTACGCATTAAAGCTATGCAAACAATACGTGTATTTTAAGAAAAATAATTTCAAACTAACTATTTGCTAATTGGAAAAAAACTTTCTTAAACGAGAGCCTTTATTAATTCTGCCGGTATGCCTGATCATTTCGCAGCTGTGAGGGCCCCCATGATCATAGGGGCCCCGAAGGTGGGGCAACAAACTGTATTTTGACGGGCCCCCAAACCTGTAAATCAGCCACTGCATTTTGCCTTTAAATCTTCAGGGGGCCTCCAAATTATTTTGGGCCTTTTGCCTTTCGATTAGTTAGATAATAATAGCTTAATTGCAGGGCCCAATTAATTGGCAACAATCAGGGCCTTCACACTGTGCTTAAAATCCCTGGCTAATTGCTAATTTGAGTTTTGAGCACCTCCCACTAAAACTCGTGATTTTCCATAACAAATTCTCAAATCCAAATATTTTGATTTTAAAACTTTGGCACTCTGCGGTTCCGAGGCCCCCTGCTTTGCTGGAGGCCCCAGGCTCGCGCCTCATGCGCCTATTGGGTGATCCGCTACTGAGACTAACTTATACATATTGTAACGAGTCCGTAGCACCTTCAACTTTCTTCAAATGAGCATTCCAATCTTGAGGAAGTAACTATAAATTTATTTACAAGTATTTACACTATTTACAATATGAGCAGGAAACAATTGCTAAACATCCAGCAATTAGGTAGCAAAACAGTACACTGTACTCTCAACAGTAACTCAGCACCACGTATCAAACGTGAACAGTAATTAAGCAATTACAAAAGCAAAACAACCATTCGCCAAGCGAACGAAAACGAGTCACCAGATCAAATCTGAAAACAACTGACTAACTAAAAACTGTGTTCAAGGCTATTTATACACGGAAAGAAGGTTCTAGCAAAATCCGGAGCATTCTGGTCATTCATAAATTACATATTCCATTCAAGAAAACGCTAGAAATAAAAAGAAAAAAAACCACGCGAAAATGTCTTCATGCTTATCAAAGTTAGGGCAAGTGTAAAAACTACAAAGTGTTACAGGGCCGGTATACTAGTGATAAAGGTGATATCTTCAGATACTTTTGCAACATGACGTCAGATAAAACCAAAACTAATGAAAATGATGCAAGGCAGTAAAAACAACAACTATTTACAAGATTTGTAACATTGCCCCCTTCCTAAGGACTGCACGTCCCGGCAGTACAATCCCCAGAAAGGAAGCAAGGGAAAATTTACAGGTGCACACATTACATGATGACCAATCATAAACATGATAAACAATAACAATGAGAACAAATAACGAAATGAGTACATAAAAGGAACAAACCACTAGACAGTGAAGTAAACATAAATTACCAAAAGACCCAAAGTCTAAACCAAAGATCTATTTACCAAAATGTTACCAGAACAACATAACCCTTGTAAGCCTGTGAAGCTTTACATTTTACGAACTATGCCATAGTATGTGGGCTAGCCGATCATAATGTACAACCTAGTTTTGAATTGATGAACTTCTGGAACCTCCATACGGACGTCGTTCGGAGGTCCGGTGCAGGACTGTGTAGGGTCCATCCCAATGGCGACTGCAATTGGTGGTGACAGTACCTTTACGTCGTCGGATAGGGATTCCATAGCCACACCTTGTTCACCTTCTTGACCGATCAAGGCCAGGGGAATCCGTTGATTCGAATCGGGTCTTCATTTTCTCCGTCCGCGAATGTAGATTCGCTCCCGTGCGCAGTGATGAACGTGCCTTCCAACCGGCCCAGGAGAACCCGGACGTACTTCCTCAGGCGATGAAAGGGGCCCTCTTTGGGGGGAGACC
>JAXGGA010007645.1:0-61390 GCA_038373865.1 Uloborus plumipes
AGACGGGATTAGATAGCAACAAAATAAAAAATTGATTTTCATTGAAAAAATTCCATTTCGGTTTGAAAAAATAATCCAAGTTGGAAAAAAAAAAATAATTAAATTCGTGAAGCGTTCGACAAAGTTCTAAAATGATAGTGTAAAAGTATGAGTAAACTTAAAAACAGTAAAATTCGTGAAAAAACATGCAAAGTCGGAAATTTTACAAAAAAATATTCAACTTCGGTAGTGTGGAATTAATTACATTTGACTCATTACTAATTAAAGTGATGGGGCAAGTAAAAATAGTTATTCATTACAGAGGATTAGATGATCAACACCATTAAAAAATGAATTTTCACTGACAAAGATCCCATTTCGGTCTAAAAATCGGCAAAGTCCGAAAAAGAAAATTAAACTCGTTGAAAAATAGTTAAAGTTCTGAAATTAACATGTAAAAGCGAGAGGGGCAAACTGAAAAACAGTAAAATTCGTTAAGAAGCATGCAAAGTCGGGAATTCCTAAATAATATTCTCATTCAATAGTGTGAAATTAATTAAATTCGACTAATTACTAATTAAATTAGCAGGTTAATAAAAAATAGTTAATCATTACACTGGGTCGGTAGGTGCAAAATTAATTTTCATTGACAAAGTTCGATTTCAGCTTGAAAAATAAATTATGTTTGAAGAAATAATTAAATTCGAAAAAAATAAATTTCCGTCAACAGATGGCAGCATCATCGTTCTTTAATGCCAAAAAATTATATTGAGACAGGTTACAAAAACTAAGTTGGAAAAATTAGACAAAGTTCGAATTACAAAAATAAATTAGCATGCAAATTAACATCATCAGATAATCAACAGACGGCGATATAATCTTAAATTATATTGTGATCACTATTAGCACTTGTGAGTATAAGAACACCGTAGCCTAGTTGGTTTGCGTGTTTGTCTGATAAGCAGGAGGAAAATTTTGATTCGAGTTCGAACCCCGCTTCGGGAAATTGACAAAGTCCGAAATTAAAAAAAGAATTAAATTCGTTCACTCAATAGATAGCAGCACGAGCATCCAAAATAAAATTAAGTTCCTGAAAATTAAGAAAAAAAATAATTCCGTCGATAGATGGCACCACGATCGATTAACTCTGTAAAATAATTCAAAGTCCTAAAATTCGCGGGAAATATTCAGAAATTTGCGGGAAAAACCCTTGTAACCTTTCACGAAAGTAATTCAAAGTTCGAAAATTCGCAGGAAAATATTCAAAATTCGCGCGAAAACCCTCGCGGCGGCCCTGGGGAGGCGGCGGGAGGTGGCTGTGGGAGGCACCCAGCACCCAGGACCATGTGCCGGGAGGTGGCTCTGGGAGGCGGCTGAGCCGCACAGCCGCCTGCCGCCGCAGAACTGTCCTTTTTCCCCTACTGTCAAGGTGGCTGACATATATTGGAAATAATTAGCCTGATATCTATGTATATAGATATAAATGGATGTATATATTTGTATATATGTATGCTTCGTATGTTTGTTTGTTATACAAATCCAGTTTTCGTCAGATTTTCATCAAACTTGGCACAGCGGTTCTTTAATGCACTAGAATTCACATATACGAGGTTTTGAAATTAAAAAAAATCCAAATAGCTCAAAATTCAAATTTTTTGTCTCAAAATTGTTATTTTCTTTCAATTTTGAATGTATAGAGTAATAGAGATAAGCTTTCAAAGCATACAAATTGATAAAATTTAACACATTTAAATATGAGTATTTTCCAGCAAAGATTACGATTAACAATGAATTATCAATTCAAGGCTCACTTATTTCATTTTAGCATGAAAAAGGTTAAACACAATGCAATACCGGGCAACGCCGGGTGATAAGATAGTAATTAATAAAGGAGCACATAAATCAAATGCGTTGAGATAAGTTTTATGCAGTGATCTTCCGGGGAAAATATGCTATAAAATTTTGCTATACTAGAGGGAGACAATCATTCCGAAAGAGCATGATAGGCATTTCCCAGTTTTCTCTCAGAGTTACTCCACATTTTCGACTTCGTGAATTTCATTTATTCACTGCAGACTGCGTGTTACTACAGGGCATAGTAAGCCCGAAACTATAGTCCATGGATCGAAAGGAACGAGTTGGCGGTGTATTGCATACTTGTCTTTTGTTAAAGGAATAATATAGTCTGATTTATTTGGTCTCACAATAGTTTGACAAGTTTAGTTCATAATGAAAAAAATATTCACATTATTAGCCGTAACAAAGCAGATAATGTATGAAGCACCTAGAGACAGAATTGTAAACTCAAAAATTTAAAATTTGGAGATGGCAAGTACAAGTGATAAGAGAAACTCTCATTATGATTTGATGTAAGCGCGATAGTAATATAGTAGCATTGGAAGTTGCTGCTATGTAGCATAGATGGTTTAGAAAATAATTCAATGAAAGTCTATCTAGAATATGAGCTTGCTCGTGTATTTTACTTAAAATGTTAAAAAATTTCACTACTTCAATTCATATATTTGGAAAGAGTGTAACTTATTATTATAATGATGCAATATGTATTCACTTGAATATTTTGTATTTTCAGAAACTATTCTTAAATAAAAATAATTTTCAAACGAGAAAAAGAAATAACGAGAAGAATTTTGAATTTGATATAGTTAGTTCAGTGAACTGCAATCATTTTAAATTTAACCCTTTGTTCATTCTTTTAAAAATGGGGGAATTCTTTTGGCTATTATCAGGATAATTAGAAGGGAAGAAAATTATGCGAAAGCAATTTAAGTGCTTGAATATTGCGGGATATAAGAGAATTATTCCATTAAAGATGAGAAATTTTATATAATTATGTTTTTTCGCCTCGTGTGGTCTCAGCAATGCAGAAATTATTATTCATGATATTTACCAGAATAAATAATCACCTATTCAAGTTCAACATCCCCACAACTAGAACCGTCGTTTAATCCCTTGATAAAAAGCATAAAGACAAAATGGCTGAAAATCAAAAAAAAAAAAAAAAGGAATAAAAATGCAGTTCTTTTCAATTTTTAAAAATTTCTAATGTTTTTTACCCAGCACGTCATACCTGCTGTTCTTGAAAACTTGTTTTACGATGGTCGTGAGGCGAGTTCACAGACCTGCTGGCTGAATGTGTGTGGTTTGTGTTATAGGCGGGGGGGGGGGGGGGGGGGTGCAGAGATTGTGTGTCCTTGAACGACCTTCTGTCGACCTCCAAATCCACGTGCGAGTTTAGATGTTTGTTGATTTCTTCGCCTCGAGCTTTTCGAACAAGATATTCGCGAGATGCGATTCCAGAGCAAAAATGATGCGTGACCCAAATTGCGCAAGAGCGTGCTGGAATAGTTTACTTTTTTTTCTTCTTAATCATTAGTAGTTTTCAGTATTGCGGGACTTCTTTCATCCTGTTGGGCTGAGCAAACTTGCCTTTTGGTTATATTGCTCTATTTTCCCCCCAGCTTATGAGGCATTCAACACAGCAACAAAAATTCAAAATTTCTTGACGCAAATATGAATAATAATAGGTATTTAATAAGAGTTCTGAAAATTAAGGCATATTTTAAATTTATGTGCCTACATGAGCTACATTTTATTCTGATAAATATATTAAGAACTTAAATTCATAGCCTCATTTCTGTAATTCTGTTATTTCTTAAAAATTTCCGCTGCAGGCAAGCGCTTTTCTTGCCTGCTCTTCAATTCGTCATTTCGTAAACTGCAGCTTTGGAAATATAGTGCACCTCTGGTAATTTGAGCTATGACCTTCACAATGTTCTCTTCTTTTTGAGGAGTTCAGTAAAAAAAGGAACGTGCTATATACATATATATATATATTGGTGCTAATTTGTGTCGGAATACTATATGAAAGCTCCCAAGCTCTCTTCAACGTTAAATGCACTTTCCTATTACTTCCAAAAGAGATAAACATTAACAAGGTCATAGGTCAACGTTTCAGAAGTGCTCTATAAGTACAATTTTTTTCTAGAGGAAAAATACTGTCGGCTCCGCTTAATCCGATGGTATCAAAAGAGATAAACATCAACAAAATCATAGGTCAACGTTTCAGAAGTGCTCTATAAGTATAATTTTTCCTAGGGGAAAAAATACAGTCGGTTCAGCTTAACCTGGTATCGAATAAACGAAAAAAACATCTCAGAACCTAATGTTTCCAAATGCCATAGCTGTAATGCTAAGGATCCCCGCTTAATCGAATAATATTTCTTGGAACCGACGGTATTCGTTTAAGCGGGGCCGACAGTATATTTATTTACATTTTTGAAATACTTTTCTAAAAATTCCACAAGAAATTAGCTATAAAATAATGAGCAGTAATAATGAACATGGAATAAGTGCAATTTTTTCATTTCATTTTATTAGTTCTCCTTCACTTTTATCATCCAGAAACCACTCTTAAAATAGTTTTAGAATTAACCTCCTCTCTTTAGTTGTGATCGATGCTTTCCTGCTTCAGTGTGATTGTAGAGAGAATTGAGTATGGTATCGAAAATACAGCAAGAATAAATTCGGAGGAAGAACTTGGATAAACTTGTAAAATATAAACAGTAAAAAAAAAAAAAAACACTGAAAGGCATAGATGAAGACTTTTAACGTTTCAACGGGAAGCTAGGGGGAAAAGAAAAAATAACAACACAACTTACTTCTTACTTTTTTTTTTTTTTTTTTTGCCCTTCGTTAAGCTGACTGAATTTCTAAACTTTATTCGAGTTAAAATGTATTTTTGAGTATGAATGAAAAAAGAGGAAAACGTAACAGCAGAACTAACGACTTACTTTTTTTTTGGCTCTAGTTCAACGGACTGAATTTCTAAATTTTATTCGAGTTCTAATGTGTTTTTGACTACGAACATTAAAAATAAAAAAATAAATAAACAAAAGAAAAAGTAAAAATGCTAGTAGCAAATTCGTAAAATTTCGGAAATCCAATGAAATGCATGGTAGAAAACTCGTGCAAATTAAATAGCTTCATCAAGAATGTGCATGAGAACCAAGTGCTTGCTCTTTAAGAACCATAAATAGTGCCTATATTGTTATTTGTCTGAATGAGCTCGTGGATTATCTGTCAAGTATTTACAATTTTCCACCAGATGCAAATATAAAATGGCTTCGTGGAGTTTCATTAGATTTTTCTTTGTAAAAATCTCAGTTTTCGTACTCCATCATAGTATGAAATATTCATCTTTTTCTTCATTTTTTTTTCTTTCAGTATTTCCATTCTGAGACATAATACCTAGTTATTTTTTAAGTCCGCAAGGTAGTATTACAATTTCGTGACAAAGTTGAGTTAGGAAAAAAATAAAGAGAGGGTGGTGTAGTTTAAAAATTTACATGCGTGTAACAGAAGTGAAATTAAACTAGAATACAATAAATTCACGATTGGAAATAGTATATCAAAATATTACGTAAAAGGTAAAATCTAACGACAGAACTATGTGACGGAAAAAGAGTGTATTATTCAATTGAAGTAATTTTTTCCCCTCCTGATTCAAAATTTTCTGCACGTTAAAATTAATTTTTAGGGACTGACTTACAATTTCATTACTAAAATAGCTTGGTTAAAAATAATGTCAATCTAAAATTCAGAGTTTCATTGATTATGCACATTCAATATTTTATGCCAGCAGCAAATCATTATTATTTTTGAATACAACTTCTTAATTAAATTATGGAGGGAAAAGAGGGTAATACAATAAACATTTATATTATTTTACATAGAGAAAAGTATGTTTTGACAGAAAAGGTCTTTGAATTTTAAAGTAGAGTTTTTTTCTCTCGTTTTCTTTGTGGAGTGAATTATTTGGGAACTTGGGGGCTAATGCACACATAAGATTTGGTAGTAATGCAAGTCAGCAGTTTTGAAATCTTTGTTTTATGTGCAGTATGGAGACTAATGTTTTTCAAATCGTGACACTGTTTTATAGCATAATATCACGAATATTGTTTTACGAACATCATTGACTTTTCCAAACACAAAACATCATCATCATTCAATTGGAAGATTTTTTTCTGTCGAATTAGAACAAAAGAAATTATATTACATTTTTTTATTTATGATAACACAAAAAAAAAAAAAAGCTGAAATTACTGAAACTCACACATGAAATATTAATTTGGTCACATCTGCGAGGAAGTAATGAAAAAATACGTCCAATTTAGAAGAGTATTAGCTCAATTTGTCGGTCGTTTTTCGAACTTCATTATTGTCTTTGAAAATCATACTTCTTCAGAATAGGTACTTCATCTTCGCCTTTACCATTTAAAATCCACAAGGTCATCTTTCTTTGTCCAATCGCCTGTTCCGGTTCTTTTTATGAAGATTGTGACGTCACCGCTATCTTCAACAAAACATCAAAACAAAACTTCCGACACGCTTTCGCAGCCTTTATTTTTATAGTTTTTTTTTTTCTCCACGGCTGTATATTTTTTAAGAGAAGGTCATCTTCTCATGGGTGTAGTGTCAATCTTATGTTTTAATTTTGAAGTCTTTTCTTAATGGTGATCAATAGCTGCATTCGTAGAATTCTATGATGTAATAAAAAGATCGTTTGCTTTGTTGAAGTTTTTAAAACACAAAGAAACGTTACGAGGAGATTATGCTTGTTCAAACTCAGCTCTGGCTTTGTGATAAAACCTTCACTGTGTGTTTATTTAAACTAATTTTTGTTAGTTGTTATTTCGTTAATGGAATTCCTTTGTCTTAGAACACATGTTATGGCATCCTTTTCAATTTTGGTCGATTGTGTTCAATACAAGCCAGATATCGTGTAGCTTATCTGGCATTGTTGAGAAAGGAAAACTAATCAAGCTAAATTCCTTTATTAATAACAATGCAATTAAAAATCCCTATTAGCGTGCAAAAAACTTTCATGTTGATGTTTAGATGTAAAATTCAACTGAAAAGAGCATTTACATGTGTGAGGTCAAAATATAGTTGCAGAGAAAATAAGGAACACTGGGAAAAAACTTGTTTCATTGGTATTTTGCTATAAATCTCAACTACGATGCATTAGAGAATGAAATCCTGCACTCTTTTTCACAATATTACATAATAATGAAAAAAATATTGTATATTTTTATTATAAATATTATAAATTATTCTAGTATGCATTGAATTATATATTAATGGAAAGAAATACTTGAATTGATTTTTATTAATTAATGTATTTTCTGACAGTTTCCTTTTCACAAAGAAAAACAGCAACCTACGTTTTTCTCGCAGCAAGGAATTTCAAAAAAGTACGCAATAGGAATTTTACTTTAAATGGAAAACATCCCGTCGGAAATATAAAACATTTTCCGACAATTAGGTAGAAATCTATAACTTTTTAAGACTATTTGTAAAATGGCTCTTGCGTCATGCAAGAAAAATAAAAGAACAAATTTCCACATTATTTTATGCCTAATATTACTATAAAGTCTTTTTTTTATTCTTGTTCAAGAGCACAGCACTCGCTTACAGGTTAGTCTTTTTTTTTGTCTGTTGTTAAATATTCATTTTGCATTACCTGTTTAAAATGATTTCTAAAAAATTATCTCTAAATTAAAGAAATGACAATTTAACTGCTTAAAAAATAATCTCTCAGGCACATATTCATGTGGAATTACTGCAAACGTAAACAATCGAAATGTTTGTAGAATTTTAAAGAGAGCATTTTCAAAATAAATAACCAGTATTCCAACAAAAATCTAGATTAAGAAGTGGAAACTTTTTCCTCAAAAACTGACTGCTTCTGAACAAGTTTCATAATTCAACCTTTTCGTCGCTATGAGAATAAGCTAGAAGCACTTTTCTGTAAGTCACATTTCCAAAATAAAGGAGATTGCTTATGAAACGAAATTATAATTACATTTACCGGCCTTTGCTAACGATGTATGAGCGAAATCAGGAAACAAAATGCTATCTCGTATGATTTTCATTTAATGAGCGCAGTTGACTCGTTTATCAAATGAAAATCAATAAATGTTGAATCGCGAATAATGCTTCATTTTCAGTTTCCTGTCAAAAATGTTACTGATTGGGTTTTACTTTGCAATCCAATTTTGTGCTAAATTTAGTTTTGAATTGAAAAGTTATGCCATCAACATCCAGTTTGAGACGATGAATTTTGAGCAAGTTTATTTTTGTATTTTGTTTTGTTTTGCTTTAGTGTTTTTCGCGAAAGAGGGAAACAAAATTAAACTAAAAGTAACGTTGCTGTGAAACATTGGTTTAAAATAAACTTGAAATTTTTTGGTTCCTTATTTATTTATTTTCTCAAAAGAACTTAGAAACTATGTTTGAATAACATTTCTCAAGATTCGACGGTAAATCAGCTGTCACAGAATTTCGGACATGATAAGGACTATTGGGGGAAGGCTTGATTGCTTTTCTTATATCTTTTATTCTAAACAAAATTATGCGTTGTGGATATCGCGTAGTTTTTCATAGTACATTTCAATAAAAGATAAAATTTTGAAGAGGTGTCACAGACTTAAAGCTATCAACGTAGAAATTAATCAGCATCATATCCAATCTGTGTTCATCTTTATTCTAAATTTTGTTTGATTTATTACTTTACTTCTTGTGACGTGGATGTCCATGAGAAAAACATGTAGCTTCGCCTGTCACCAAAGCAAATTATTATTATGATTATTATAATTATTATTAGTATTTTATTATTATTATTATTATTATTATTATTATTATTATTATTATTATTATTATTATTAATTATTATTATTATTATTATTATTATTATTATTATTATTATTACGTTTTTTCTTTTCTCTTTTTCCGTTAACTGTTAAAAAATTGAAATATTTTCTCATTTTGAAAACTGAAAGGTTTGTTATTTCACTTCAGGGGCCATAGTTTCGATTTCTTGGGCAATAAGCGCTACACAAGCGTTTCCCCAACTGCAGGTCACTAACACTGCTAGTTGCCAGTCAACTTTCTGAAGTTCGTGACATTCTTGAAAGAAGGCAGCTTTAAAATTAAAAGATTGTTTTCAAACTTTCCTTTAAAGTAATTTTAGAAAGGGCAAATATATCATAGAACAAATATCAACAATAAATGAAGCAAAAACTCTGTTATTCAATTTCACATCATGAATTTGTGTACAAAGTGCAGAAAAATTGGAAAAGCCATTATAGGCTTTTAAAGTTTAAGAAGTAAATATATTCAACGATTGTTATGTAAATTGCAAAATTATTTCACTAAAAATAAACACTGTTGGAATGTTGTTTATTATGTGAGTTAAAATAATGTAAAGGAAGCAAAACCAAATCATAGAAAATTTCAATTTGCGACACATTAATTTTAATAGTCAACTATTTTAAGAAGTGAAAATGGTGAGCCGGGACTGAAGTGAACCGCGATATACACTGCTCGACATTGAAAATGCAACACCAAGAAGGAGTGGTCAGAAATTGATGAAATTTGGTAAGAAGACAGAGACAGCATGGAACAATAAGTGATATTTATTTCAAAATAAATAAGCAAAATTTAGAGCGAGGACGGCGTCGGCTCAGTATGAAGTAGGACCACCGCGGACAGCGATGCACGAAGAAACACGTCTAGGCATGGAGTCTGTGATGGCACTCCATTCCCTTTCAACCATTTGCCACAGTTCGTTCTCTGAACGAGGCAGTGACAGGTTCTGCAAACGGCGTCCAATCCCGTCCCTCACATGTTCGATTGGTTACAAGTCAGGAGAGTATGGTGGCCAGGAAAGCATCTGTAAACCTCGTAGAGCATGTTGGCTGATTCGAGCACTGTGAGGCCGGGCGTTATCCTGTTGAAAAATTGCATTTGGCAGACCCTGAAGGTAGGGGATTGCCACCGGCCGCAGTACATTATCTACATATCGTTGGGCCGTCATAGTGCCCCGAATACGAACTAGAGGTGATACGGAATTGTATGCAATAGCGCCCCAAACCATTATGCCACGTTGTCGCGCTGTGGGGTGTTACACAGTTACTGCCGGATTCGATCTTTCTCCACGTCGACGCCACACACGTATGCGATGACTATCGCTTTACAAACAGAAGTGGGATTTATCTGGGAACACTACGGTTTGCCATTCTGCCATCCACGTCGCTCTCGTCCGGCACCATTCCAAACGTTGGAGTCTGTGCTGTGAGGTCAATGGCAGTCTTCTTAGCGGGCGCCGTGATTGCAGGCCACGTGCAACCAGTCGACGGGAAATAGTTCTGGTTGACACAGGAACATCCAGGGTACCTTGCACGTGCTGCAGAATCGACGTACAAGTGACTTGCGGGTCCGCCACAGCTTGTCGGTGAATCCGTCGATCCAAGCGGTCTGACGTCACTCTGGCTGCACCTGCACCCCTCAATGTGGCTACATTTCCTCTTTCCAACCATCTCCGACACAGCCGATGCACAGTGCTTGCATCCATGTGGGTATCAGCTGCAATTTGACGTATGGACCAACCTCCCCTTCTCAGTCTGATCACCATACCCCTTGTAAAGTCGTCTATATGCTGGAAGTGTCTTCGTTGAGGACGGCGTGGCATTTCCTCCTATCACACGTATCCTTCGAGACAAAAACCAAATTTCTCCGATAATTAGTCTGGCAGAAAAACCAACATGAACATAGCCCACTTTTCAACTTCATTCTCTTATATCTTACTTCACGTGGGTCGGAGAGCTGCGCATTTCATATCATTTGCATAACTCAGTGACGTGCGTCTACGGTAAAATTTGCATGAATTTCTGACCACTCCTTCTTGGTGTTGCATTTTCAATGTCGAGCAGTGTATTATACTCGAATATACGAAAATCGCGGATAATCCGAAAAAAGCATAAAATAAGGGGTAAAGTAGATAAAAAATGTATTTTGCTTAAAAATAATCGCATTGCAATTTAAACGTGATTTGTACAAGCAGTGACGATAGGTACAGCGTAAAAAACTATTTGTATTTGAGGTTCTCAAGTATATAAAATCTATAAAGAAATGGTACTTACAATAACGCCCAAGCAAAATAATTTATTGGATGAAGTTGGTTAAATAACGTTAAGGTAATAAAAATAAGAAAAAATAAATTTAAATTCGTGCTTTTTCTAAAAAATCAGTTTACTGTGTTTGTTTCTAGCTAAGAAATTTTTGCTCTACAAGAATAATGTTAACGAAGAATTTTTTTTCCCCAAAGACCCTTGCGGATAATCCGCTCGAGGATTATCGATAGTTTATTGTAGATGAAGAACTTCTTCATTAAGTCGTGATGGTGAAAAATTTGTCTTTGAGAATACTTTTCCTGCGCTGGTTACTATTTTTTGTGATTATTATTGATGCTGTTATTAATTTATTATTATTATTTTCTATAGCCCAATATTTATTACGGGGGCTCTTACCAGGTCGTTTCACAGGCACTCCCATTTTAGTCAATATGTATACAAAAATAGGTTTTAATCACTTATTTTTCTATCCGAAAGCCCTTTTCTGTCTGGGCCTTAAGGCAATAGAGCCCCTAAATCCCCCATGTAGGAGCCATTATTATTATTATTGTTATTATTATTACCATTTTCATAACCCCCAAATTTATTACAGTGCCTCTTTGGTATATCATTTCACTGCCCCTTCTCATTTTAGTCAACAGGAACACAAAAATAGGTTTTATTTATTTTTTCTATCCTAGGTCACTTTTGCGTCTGGTCCCAATTGCTGTAGTACCCCTATCTTTCTTCATATGGGGCCATTAGTATTATAATTGTATTTATTAATATTGTTATTATTATTATTATTATTATTATTGCTGCTGTTGTTGATGCCGTTTTTATCATCACTATTATTATTTATTACCATTTTTACTATTTATTATTGTTATTATTATTATTGTTTTTCCCTTCTGTTACTTATTATTAGCATTATTATTGTTGTTGTTGTAACTAATATTTATTATTTTTGTTATTAACGGTATTTATTCAAAATTTGTTCGGTATTTATACAAAATGTCCGCAAATATTTTTTTGGTGAAGCATTTTTTCATGGGTATTTGTGATTAATGTATTTGGTTGCTAATTCCATAGTACACCAAAATCGTTTGTAAAGCATCTAATGACTAGTTTGATGGCATATTAATGTCAAAGAACGCGCGTAACTCATTAGTTGATGTTGAAGTAAATCAAAAGAAGCATTTTTCTTTCGAGGTTGGGGTATTTCAGCAATCATTGGATATGTAAGCAGTCTGCGGACAAGGATCATTATTTCTTTGAGAAGCTGATACATCTAAAATACGTTAAAACTCGATCAGATGCCATTCCTTTTCGTATAATCCAACTCGCAAATCACATTCGATGCATTTTCGGAGAATAAAAAAAAAACTCTCTGATGACTAATTTCATTTCCGTTGCCTCGAAAACTGATCGTTTATCGGGTCATTCGTTATTGCTCCAGTTTTCTTTATGCTTTTCCCGTAATTTTCTCATTGAATTCCAAAATGGAGTGCGTATTAATGAATTATTTGTAAATGGCGTCTCTTTCACGTTGATCAGATTATGTATCAACGGCCAAGTTAATAGGGGCAAGACTTAAAATTTGTCTTTGACATGGTAGTCTTTTATTGCGCTGTGCTTTGCATACTTGCAACATTGAACTGAGCTTTGCGCGTTGTTCATGAGAGTTTTGCTTATTGATTTGCAATATTGTCGTCCCTGCTTAATCGGGTAACGTATAAACGAATACCCCGCTTGTACGAATAATATATCTCGGAACCGAATATTTCCTCTGCCATAGACTCAATGTTAAAGATCCCCGTTTAATCGAATACCCCGTTTAATCGAATAATATTTCTTGAAACCGACAGTATTTATAAACAATCTGCTTTAAGCGGGAAAAAAAACAGAAAAAGAAAACGGGAATGAATGCTAAAATCTATATTAATATCAAATTTACAAACTATAAAGTATCGTTCATCAGAACTTAACTATTTTGGAGTGTGATGCCTTTGAATAAAGTGGTAAGTTTTCGCTCCAGTTTCTATTATTTTTTTTTTTGGAAAAAGTATCATGAGAGATTTTATATTTTGTCACAACATCAAAACTAAAGAGTTCGGAAGAAATATACAAAAGTTCGATACAAAAGTAAAGCTAGAAAAAAAATCAGTTTTGAAGTTTAAGACTGACTGTTTTTGTGCCACGACGAAGAGTATTGATCCGGCAAAAGAATCATTAAGGAAAAAAAAAAACTAGTACATACTAGGGATGGACCGGATAGTGATTTTGCCGGATACCGGATATCGGATATCCGGTCGCTCATCGCACGCCGGATACCGGATATCCTGCGGATATCCGGCATTACAATTACATTTCATGTTCGCTTATTTTTATGTAATGCAGCTTCAAAACAATAAATCAAAGTTGTTTCTCGCATAATTTCTTTAAGAAAATGTTAAATACATTTAAATTAATTTTTAAAGCCTCTAATTTATTTGTACAGGAGTAGCGCTACATATGAAATGAAACACTAGCATATTGTGATTTCTTTCTAAATTATGTATTTTTATCAAAATAGACGAAACTTTAAAAGATTTAATTAAATATTTCTGTATATACTCAAAGTTTAAACTTTTAATTATTCTTAGTTTAAATTTTAAAGCTTTTCTGTTTCAATATCATTTCAATACGTTTCTACGTAAATGATACAGTTATTAAATATTTCACCAATATATAAAAAAAAAGAAAGAAACAAAGAAAGAAACAAGAAGTTCTGTCAAGAACTAAACGAGCCTACTTTCCCGTACATCGAAATCGGCATTGTAGCATCTGATCAATATTCTCTTGATTATCTGAAACTGAAAATTATGTCAAACATACCTCTATAGCACTTAAAGCTGATTTCTAAAAGCAAAATATACCCCTCTCATCAGATGAAATAGACACGTAAAAATTAAATAACCGAATCAATTAAGTTTTGTCGCACCTTTTAAAGAATGTAACTGTTATAGTTCTTCCGTAGAAAAATTCCACAATCGTTTTCAAAAGAAAAAAAAAATAAACAAATAAAATAAAAGTACAAAGAACTTCAAAACACATTTTATCAAAGAAGGAAAAAAAAAACTCGTTCGTTAATAAAATGTCTTGAATTTCATTTTTAATCCGTTGCCAGTTGTTAAATATAAATAAAGAATAAAATGCTCTGGTGAATGAAAAATTTTTGTTAACAAAAAAAAAAAAATATCGTCTGCCAAAAAAAAAAAAAATCATAATAATAATAAATTAAACAAAACAAATAAATAAATAAACAAAAAATCGTCTGCCCAGTCAGTCATTTTTTTCTGAGCCTGCATTTCCGCCATGTCTGCGGAGTCCGAGTCGGAATCAGAGTCTTCACAGAAGATTATTCAGAAAAATACTTTACAATACATTATTTATCAAAACCATTTTCTTACAAAGTTAGTTTGAAGGAAATCCGCCTTGAAGTTCAGAATCAACATTCAATTTAAATTTCTCCGTAGGCGCTCATGTTAAAAATTTTTCTGAACGGTTCATCATTGAACGAAAAATTGTTCAAATTGAAAAGTGAAATATGGGAAGAAGCCTCTCCGAGATCTTTCGAACAAAAAAAAGTTTATTCAATTCCGACGGTTCACTTAAAAGTTATTAGGTGGGGAAAGGTTGTTTGAACGGTTCAATGTTGAACGAAAAACATGTTCAAACTGAAAATTTAAATACGGTAATGAAGCATCCTTGCCGAGATCTTTCGAACAAAAAAAAGTTTGTTTAAATCGGACTGTTCACTCAAAAGTTATTAGGGGTGAGAGCTTGTTTGAACAGTTCAATGTTGAACGAAAAATCGTTCAAATCGAAAATGTAGATACGGGAATGAAGTATCCTTGAAAAGATCTTTCGAACAAAAAAAAGTTTGTTCAAGTCGGACTGTTCATTCAAAAGTTAGTATCGCGGGACCGCTTATTTGAACGGCTCAAAGTTGAACCGAAAATTGTTCAAATCAAAAAATCAAATATGGGAATGAGCTGTACTCGCCGAGATCTTTCCAACAAAAAAAAGTTTGTCCAAATCGGAATGTTCATTCAAAAGTTATTAGGGGGGGACAGACAGACCGACAGACCGACCGACCGACAGACCGACCGACCGACCGACAGACCGACACACAAATTCCCCATCTCAATACCCTACTTTCAAATTTTTAATTTTTCGATATTTATTTCATTTTTTTGTTTCTTTTTGACTTTTTTTTACTTGGCGATTTTTTTTACTTGGCGATATTTTTTGGACTTGGCGACATTTTTTGGACTTGGCGGCATTTTTTAGATGCATTAAGCCAATTTCAATGCTTTTTTCGTTTCTTTTATTTTTAACGGGAAAGTAGGCTAAAAAGGAAAAAAAACTAGGCTCAGATAAACGTGTTTTTTTTTTTTTTTTTTTCAAATTGATACATATTTTATTAGAATTTTATGAATTTAAACTTCATTACAAAGTAACACATTTTCTTATTTCTAATTTTGCAATAATATAAAGCAAAATTTTGCTTTGAAATTCTTTTTTTAAAAGAATAATATGCATGTAATTTTTCTAACATACAAGTTAAAGAAGAAAATATTAAAACAGGACCAGTGTGTTAAATAATAATAATAATAATAAAGTTATACTCAAATAATCAGTTAAAAATTTTATATAACTCCAAAAAACAAAGGAACATGTTTTCTGAAGTTTCAAATCAGCAGTTTGAATATACTTTTCAGAGGTATGCTGAAGTTGTTCACTTTTTAAAAAACAAATGAGTAAACTTTACTTAAATAATCAACTTGAAATTTTATTTTAGTTCCAAAAAATTAAGATACACATTTTTAAAAGTGGCAATTATCATTTTAAATACATTAAGGGTCATGCTAAACATATTCACTTTTTTAAAAACAAATTAATAAACTAATTCTTAAACGATCACCTCGAAATTCAACTTCATTTTGAAAAATAAAGATACATTCCGAGATGCAAATGTTATATTTATGGGTTATTCCAGCCAAAATGGTACAAATCATGTCTGAAATTGTCGAGTTAAGTTTATCAAATGAAGTAATTTTCGCCAACTAATCATTGTTTTAAAAATTATTCTCTGTTTATTTGTGTATAATAAAGTGTAAATGGCTTGTATATATGAGTCATTCATTAAGGGTTTTGAATAGTTCGACCACTTTGTGTAACAGAGGAGACAAATGAGGTTTGAAAAATATATTTCTAATCGTAAAGAAAAGTTAATTACAGAACAAGTATAAAATGAACTAAGCATCCTAAAACTAATTCTGTCTGCAATTTCAAGAAAAAATATTTTTTGCACTATTAATGCGACTGTAACAGAGTGGACATCCCACAGTGCAAATTAACTATCATCAGCAAAGAATTTTAGGCTTATCTTAGTTACTGATTATATAATTCAATGTATCAAAGTAATCAAAGCAGATACATTACTTGTACTTATTAAAAAAAATATCACATTGAATGCGATTGCTTAATTTATTTCTGAAAGGCTTGTAACAGAGTGGACAGTTTAAAACATAAAAAAAATCTAGGAACAAAGATAAATAGGTGTTTTTCCAAGATTTTTTTGTTGACATACATAAAAATCAGCAGAAAGGGTGTCAGAAGCATTTTTTGTGCTGTGCATTGCAAATGATTTTGTTGTTGCATTTCAGCTTAATCTTAAATTGCATTTTAAGTCCTAGCAATTTGAAGCTGGGGCAGATCATTTTTTCCTTCTTTTGCCAAAGATTTTTTTTTTTTTTTGGGGGGGGGGGTCCTTTATAAATGGTTTATGCCTAAATAAGTAACACTTGGTTACACACAATTATATGGAGAATAAATAAAAAAAATATAATTAATTGGTGGTAAATATTAAAATTAATTCCCAAAATTCTGAAGTATCGGGACTGATTTAGACCATTTTCGCTGAAATGAACGATATATTATCATTATTATTTAAAATTATTCTAAACATGTTCACTTTAAAAAATAAATTAATAAACTTATATCTAAATAATTAACTTAGTTTTACTTAAATTCTAAAAGACAAAATACACTTTCTAAAGGTGCAAATTAACATCTTAAATACAGTCAAGTCTCAATAGCTCATAGTCCCAAGGGACCGGCTAAAAACTTAGAGTTATTGATAGTTCGAGTTACAAGCAGTTCCTACCGTCTTTTCAAGAATTTGGGACCAAATGAAAACTCTGAAATAAAGGTATATTTGAGTTTATAAAGCTTTGAGTTATCGAAACTCGATTGAATGTTATTGAGGGTCATGCTCAACATGTTCTCGAGGAGTTACGGAGCTGCGTGACAGACGTGAACAGATTCTAATAGCAGAGAAATATCTTTTCTGAAAGGAACGTATTACAAAAAGAAAGAATGAAACAAAGTGCAAAATTCAAAATTATTTTTCAAAAAAAAACAGCATGGTTTTAAGTTGCGACGATTCATGGGGACAGATGTTTTCATTATCTAAAAGAAAACTTTCGCCAATGTTAGATAGGTTATTTAGTGTATGTTATTTTCAATTATAATAAAGCAATAATAGTGGCAAAGTAAAAAATATCTAATTACAACATCATTGGGTGTTAATAGATCGCAATTTTTGTTAGCAGCACAAAAACTAAAAATAAAAGAATTCAATAAATAAAATAATTTGAGAATTTATATTAAAAGCTACTGCGATTAATTTTTATAAACTAACGATATGATCGTAAGTTTTTTTCAACCTTTTGTCGCACATTAATCCTTGAAGGTTTGTAGCCTTTTCTTTCTAAATATTTTAACTAAAATATTTTTGAAAAGCTGAAGACAATCATATTTTATCTGGCAATTGTGAAAAATCAAATATGCAGAATGTTTCCATGTCCAGTACACAGTCGGAGGAATAACACAATTTTTGTTTTAGAAGCAAAAATTGGTAAAAAGGAAAGATGAAAAGTAATTACATCATCTAAAAGGTTTATCAAACAATGAAATTTTTAACTAAGATTTTTATAAAAAAGAAAATATTTAATTAGGTCCTCACATCATACCGGATAACCCTCACATCAATTCCGGATATTCCCCACATCAATACCGGATACTTAGCCGGATATCCTGCAAAAATCTTCCGGATATCCGTATCCGGGGCGGTGAGCCGGATCGGATATCCGGAAGTACCGGATACTTAAAATATCGGCCGGATAGACCGGATACCGGATAGTTACCGGATATCCGGTCCATCCCTAGTACATACATGATTTAGATATGTAAAAATTTTCATTGCTTGACCATACTTCTAGACTAGAAAATAATTCTTGTTAGTAAACATTACAGATGTGGAAATGAAGCATTAAGAAGGCGAAAAGGCAAACGAAATTTCACTAAACATAAAACATAATTCTTCATAAACGATTCTTCGCAGTTTATAATATAGCACAGTTATATACAAGCAATCGGTTTGAATGAAAAATAATTTAAAGTTTCGTTTTGAAATATTTATATCTGGATCATTCTATATATGTTGTAGATTATCATATTATTTACAATTTTTTGAAAATGCTAAAAATTGAAAAACTAGTTTTACTGTGTCTCGCGTGAGGATTTCTGTGTTCGAAACATGGCAACCTGATTTTAAAATCCACCAATGATAGGTCTATTTCTTAGAGTATCTTGACGAAGTTCTCCTCATCCCTCACATGAGAATTTGATGAAATCTACGAATAAAAGAAATTCCATGAATGCGTCTATAATACAACTGCTTCCATGGAAATTCCCCTATCAGGGATGCATAAGTGCAATTTATTTTAATGTAAAAAAGGAAATTCTTTTCCTTCTCTTTTTTATTAAATTTCGTTTATCGAGTAATTGAACATTTTCAAAAAATAGTGAAGTAGGGATCATGAGATAAAACAGAAATAGGTTAGTCAGAAGAAAAAGAGAGACAATGCGAAATTGCTCATTATTTTTTTTTCTTTCTGGAAATGATTTAAATAGTAATGCATCATGCAACGCATAAATGCATGATATTAATATTTTATTCGGCACTAAATATTTGACTTTTCAAATGCCTCTCATTAATTTCAACATCTTAGCTTTCCATTCTTCGAGGCTCTCGGTAGACGGCTGATTGATACAACAGCAATTTTCGTTCTCGCTTTGTTTGCGTCTAGGATTTTTTTTTTTTTTTTTCATTCTTTTCTTTTTGTCAGGCGAAACGCTCTCATCACACGCATGTACTCATTTCAGTCAACACTGTTGACTTGTCCCCGTCGTCAACACGAAAAGTGAAGACATGATTATTTATGGAATGGGATTATACTGTTATTCGCTCAGTTTTGGAAGATATTATGGAGACCGGAAAGTAATGTCGTTTTTTTTTTCAAACAAATCAATTGTTGAAAGTTTTTATTTTAAATCAACGATGTAATTACTTATCCTCGTTATCAATTGCCTTTTGCAATCTAGCAGTAAATTTTAAGTTCCGGATTGATTAAAAAAAAAATTGAATTTTGGAGCAAAATATCTTAAAATGGCATCTTGGATACAAGTCAATTTTAAAGGGTTTTTTTTTTCATATATAGAACCCAATAAAGTGAAATCAGATGGTGCAAAGTCAGGTGAGTATTGTGGGCGAACCAATCGGATTTCTCTTTCTTCCGATCGCTAAAACACTTTCTGTTTAACAAAAAAACTTGAAAATTCGGTTTGTATCTAAGATGCCACTATTCAACGATATTTGAAATGTTCACTGTTTGTGAGAGAATTCAAATACAAAAATGCTTAATAACGTTATAGTGTTTTATTGTAGTAACTAATATTTAAACCAGTAATTACGGTTTAAACTTCTGACGTACTCTACATTTTCAACTAATGCTATATTTTTGTATTTTTTTTTAACATATGTTTTTTTTTTTTTTTTTGATAATTGGATTCTTCGATCGATTCAAAGCTTCTCTTGGTTTTAAAATGTATTTTGAAAGCGCTGAATGTATTATTATCAGCGTCAAAAAAAGTATTTGGTTCATGTTTATTTTAGCACAGATTGGATGTTTGTAAAATTTAGCTATCTAAAATTAGTGGTTTCTAATAAAATCTAGATTTCTAATGATTAAACAAAAAGTAATTGTGTTTTGAATCTCATAATCGGACACTTCAATTTGGAATAAAGGGTCTCAA
This sequence comes from Uloborus plumipes, assembly GCA_038373865.1. NCBI lineage: Eukaryota > Metazoa > Arthropoda > Arachnida > Araneae > Uloboridae > Uloborus > Uloborus plumipes. The sequence goes on from JAXGGA010007645.1 coordinate 20,160, forward strand.
AATGTAACCTTCGGCAGTTTTTTTTTTGCTTAGGGAGGAAGGGGTAAAAAAACCCTATGACCCGTTATGAGACCGTATAGATTTTAATATTAAGCGGAAGTGGTCCTGCCACTAAGAGGGTTAATTATTAAGAAATGGAAGGTTTGTGCTGAAATCGTACACTGTTAAAACTACGGGTAGCCTATGGTACCTTTTAGGGTGCCTATGGTACCTTTTAACACACCACCGGCATCTCAAAATTGGCAACCTGATAGCACCTATATGGCAACCTTAGATTGCTGAAATGTGCCATAGTGAAGCCTCATAGGTAGTCAGTCTAATGGCATCCTTAAAGGCGGTACTGCTGTCGCTACAACAATTTACCGTAAAAGGACACCATATGCAACCCGCAATTTTAACAGTATATGAGAGCTTAACATTCTAACTCTCATCTAAAGGAGAATTTATTTCCCTACTCTGCTCAGATCTTGCCCCTTGTCTTCGTTTAGAGTTACAGTGAAACCTGTGCAAGTTGACCACTTGCGGTACACTATTGTGCTGTTCAACTTAGAGAGGTGGTCCACTTATAGAAGTTAATATGCATGATATAGGACAAATACTGTAGGGGAGAGCGGGGCTAAAAGTTCCGCGGGTAAGTTGTTCCCTTTGAAATAGCTCAGCTAAGAAAAAATATACATGTATTTTGTAAATACGTCGTGAAATAGACTGTTTTAGCGCACAAATGGCGGCCATTTTCGCCAGCCCAGTGGCGTTCGGTGTATCAAAAGCCGAGCACGTGCATTACTGACTTACGAAAGTAAATATTTTTGTTTTTGGTGTTTTTGGTCTTTCACCCGAAATATAATACTTAATGTTTAGCTTTTTGGTTTTTTTACATGAAGACAGATTGTGCACCCTTATATCCTACGCTGAAACTATTTATGTTTCGTTATCTAACCTATAATTCAATATTTTAAAGACATGTGCTTTTGGGGCTAGTTGTTCCCTTTTTTGGGGGCAAGTTGTTCCGCGGAACAACTTGCCCCAGAAAAATTAGCAACTAGCCTGAAGGAACGTCTTGCCCTATTCATCTGAACCAGTGATGCAGTAACTTAATACACATATAAATAAACATTATATGTTACTGTGAAGACCGAAAGTGAGATCTCACCAAACATAAATCCAGAAATATTCAGTCTATCCGATAGATATATATCAGATATAAAATTTTCGAAGAGCGAACTATATAAGATATCGAAATATATTTCATACTTTGATATAAAAGTCATATTTTCAGAGGTTCGTATTAGAAATTCTAGATAACTCCCTGTTATAACTGAAGACTGAACCAATTATCTTAGCTTATTAGCTGTTGAAGCTGTTAGTTACTAAATGTAATTTTAATATGTTGCACTGTATTGACTGTATTTTACCATATTAATGTGTTATAATTTACTATTTACTAGATGCGTTGCCCGGCTTTGCACGGTCTACCTTGAGAATAAAACTTTTGTCAAGCAACGCGTGTCTATAAGTCCCGATTGCATTATTAAAGTCGAAATTTTCCGGCATGCAGTGCAAAAAAGAAATTAATCGCCAAAAAAAGTTTTAAATCACGTCGTAACAGGAAACGCCTCAAAGCAAAGGTCTCATTAGAAAGATCGAAGAAAATACGTTCTGAAGGGAATTTTCTCGCGCAGCTTTGGAAATTACTAAACGCTTCAACCGGCAAAAAGATACAGGCCTTTTTAAGTTAGTAAAAATCAATTTCAAATTGGATTTACGGAAATCGTCTGTTCTAATTAGCGTGAAAAAAATGAATCGTAAAAAAAAGTTGAATAAAAATCGGTTGCCATTTTTTTTTTCTTGAACGTAAACTGATTTTCTAAATATGTGCGATTTTAACAGCCTTCAGTGGATTTTTCGCACAATATCGCCAATAGCGCAAAAAATGAACCGAAATGCAAGAAATCATTTTCTTCGGAAAAAATGTCGCCAACTTGGCGATCTGTCACCAAGTTGGCGTCAAACACTTAGCGACCAAAAGCTTGGCGATGTATCGTCAAGTGATTGCGTCAATTCATATCACTTTCGTCTATATTAAAATTAACACTGATTTACCCCAAAGAAGGGGTAACCCCCCCTCCCCCAGGGAACATTCGAATGCAACCACAGGGGGAGGAACACAACAAGATCTCCCTCAAAGCCAACATATCTAATTAGAATCTTCTACGGTATACAGTTTTTTGAGTTACGCGACATACCTACATACGCACATGCATACATGCGTACCTACAGTTATACAGCCATACACAAAGTCATACTAATATCAACCATTGTTTTTTTTAAAATACAAATTATGTTTTTAATGAGTTATTCATCTCGCAACGTGGTTAAATTCGAAATCAGCATCGTTATTCATCGTCTTGTTAATATCGGAACAATTTGCCCCACCGACGGAACAACTTGCCCCAAGACGGGGTTAGTTGTTCCTTTTCGTCTTTATTTGCTATAAAATTAATTATTGAAAAACCTTACAAAATACAACTCAAAAAACAGTCTGTATATCAAAGGGACATATAATACTAAGTTTAAACCTTGGAATATTAATTCTAGAACCAAGTTTTCAAAACGAATTTTGAGCTTGATCAAAAAACGGAACTTTTAGCCCCGCTCTCCCCTACCTGAAAAAAGCTGTCAACTTAGACAGGTGGTCAACTTACAAGAGTGGTGAACCTACAATGGTGGTCAACTTTACAGATTTTACTGTACTAGCCAATCTTGATTCCTGACTTTGCACCCGTTCAATAGGCAGAAATTCAATGTGACCCATCAGAATAAAACTTTTACATAAAGAGGGCTACTTGTTGATAGATGGAAGATTTGTTCTATAGTTGAATAAGAGCTCAACATTCTAACTTTTCATTCAAAGGGGCATTTATTTCTCTACTCGACTCAGATTCTGCCTTCTGCCCATTGTGTTCATTATATGTAACTGAACTTTGCACTCGCTCATTAAGCAGAAATATGTCTTTTTATAGTAGGGTGATTGTGCCGTTACTTTTACTGGATCCACAAGAAACGTCCTTGTTTCTTCCTCTCTTCGCCCAATCCATCAACTCTGAGATCGTATCTGAGACCCTTTTGCATCTCGGATTAAAAATAACGTGTAACCGAGCACCCACTTTTACGCCACTTAACAAAACAGCTAAACTCACAACCTCTGCGAAACAGCGGTAAATCTTTTCGTAAGATCGTCTGCAGATTTGGTGCTGAAGGATAACAATAGATTTCGTGAGGCGCTGAACCATTTTCGAGATGCATGGTTGACAGTCTTCAATTTTTTTATGCTTGAATTTTCGGTGGCAGCATTCTTTGGCCTGGAAACCGGCCATTTATGCCTTCTTCGATTGTGTTTCGTTTGATGGCTGCGATAAACAGATCTTGTTCGATCTGCGATCAGAAGCGAGATAGGAGCATTTTTTACCATGCTTCAATTAATGAAATTGTAATTATTTATGTAGGAAAGATGTCGCTGAATTCTCATGTAGCTTTGAATATTATCGGGAAAAAAGTTTTTAATTGCCAGTTTTTGTCCTACATGCAAAATTTTTTTTCTTTATTATGTCAACCCTAGATAAGCCAAACGTCGTATCCTCTTTAGAGCTTCTTTAAGCTGAAATATTTCTGTCACATACACTATGCTCTGCAAAATAATAAAACAAGCAATTCGATGTTTGTATAGAAGGAAAGTTATAAAAATCCAAACACTAAACACCTGGATTTTTTATTTTTTGCTGTTCGTTGGTGCCCAGAATACCAAACAGCGATTGTGCTTAAATCAAACACATCAACAATACTTTTATATCAATTTTTTATGAGTATTACGATAAAATTGGTCTTTTAAGTTTATTCTCCAAAAGATATTAATAAATCATGAGAAAAGTTCAAAACGTTATTAAGCAAAAAGAACTTTAGCTTGTACTTCAAAAATGTTATTTCAACATAATTAATGTCATAAAGCCCACAAGGCTTGCCAAGCCACTTTAAAACTAAGCAAATAACAGTTTAAAATATCTGTGTTTGTCGTTTCTTTATTCCCCGCATTCAAATATAATCAATTTATTTCTGGAAAAGAAATTAAAAGCTAAAAATATGATATCCATTTTAAAGTTTCTATGTCAGCGACACAACTCGAACCCTCTGCGATACAATGTAATTAATATTCTCGATTTCATAATTCATCTCCTGCCTCTCCGCAGAATTGGGTTAATTTTATGGCGAATAATCTTCTTTGGTTTGACCTTTCATAACAAGTTTCTTGTGAAAGATCAAAGACAATGCTACTAGCGCTGCTTCCATGGGTCATTAAGAAGTATTTCCTTCATTAAAATTGAGATAGTATCCAAAAAATTCATTAAAGTGCATTAAGCTGCTAATTTCTTAATTTTGCGTGTTCATTATGGAGGCTATTTTGTTGTTTAATGTATGGACAGAAAGCCCTTGCTATATGTTTCAACTGATTGCAGAAATGTGATCAGTGCATGCGATTTTTATGGTTGGGTATGAGTGATTGCTTGACTTAGACTTAGAGGATTGTGTGCGGAGCGGCGAATTGTGTGTACATTTTGTAAGGATGAATTATTGGATGGTTCAACATTTAAGAAACAATTTCAAAAACAAGGTTGCCGAACCAATTTCGATGTTTTTTATATTTTGTATGCAATAAATGGATAAAAAAAATAAAAAAAAAATTGAAAGAGCCTTTTTGTTTCATTATTATTTTCTATTAGGGGGTAGGAGGGGGCTCAAAAATTTAAAGTTCTTGCAAAATTAAGTCTTCTTAAATCCTATAATTCCTTAACATTTAGAGTTAAACAAAAACTTCAAAAATATACCGATTTCGTAATGTATTTTGAAGAGCACATTATGTGAGAATTAGGATGTTGTCCATATTTTCAAATAGTTCTGAGCACTACGTAACGTAAGTGAACCATAACTAAAAATTTCAATTTTAGGAAATATATCATGAATGAAAAAAAATTACCCTCTTTTTAGGGGGTGAGGGATTATTATTATTTCCACCCACAAATATGCTCCTTAAAAAGAAAAAAAAAAAAAAAAACTATTTTTTGCTGCCACCGATGAATTCTAACAATTTAAAAAAAGTTTCGATAAGCCGTTATTTCTACGCATATTGAAAATTTCTGGTAATTTTTCCGTTATTCCTATTAGTTTATGATGAGCTACATAATCTTGAACTTAAATGACAATTGTGTTCCAATGGTGTTCAATAGACTAGTGCTTTATCCCCACCCTCTTCCAATTTTTCCTGAGCTTTTCCCACGTTTTTAATGCTTCATAAAGCTTAAAAGCTGTGGCACTCAGTTCTAACAGCCCATAGGAGAGTAAACCACGATTTTTATTTTCTTTTTTAGAAAGCTTTCATTTTATTTTTTAATGCTTTTTCCCCGGAAGCTCTAAAACTATAGCACTCAGTTTTAGTTCAACATTTTGTACTTGCTCTGTTGACTATGATGGAATTTTGTACTTGCTTTGTTGACTATGATGGATCTGAAGAAGGTAAAGCATCAAAACGTTTTTGGCTCAACACATACACTGTCATTTTTTGCTATCTTACAGTTGGTACTAGATACAGAAAAATAAGAACATGTATTTTGAAAACTGATTCAGTGTTAGATATATATTTAACATCCCAAAACGCTACTTTTCTTTTTGAACACAAATTGGATAACTTTACTTTCTGACACCTTTAAAAATAGTCTGTTTTAAATTTTCTTTTATGATTTTCGTATCAATTCAGAAAGTGAGATTTCACAAGGAAACTCTTGAAATATGAGCCATTATAGAGATATAATTACAATGCGTGTTTAGTATTAGAATGCAATAATCAAACCTATTCGTGGGAACTTCTTTTGCTTCTTAAAACCTTTAACCAAAGTTTGAATGCATATGACCTTTTAAAACATCCCCTAAAATTTCTTAATAGCTCATTCTGATGATGATCCCTTGGGCACCTCTGGCAAATTTGTTATTTCAGTTTTGCTACGTTGCGTACCGCATTTTGAAGAGATGAAAGAAGCCTTGACCTTGAAGCCGATCTTCTTACTTACTATAATGCCTTGACCAATGACCATTTATGCTTTCCTTAATCATTCATTTTATTCATATTTTTTCATAAATAACGCTTGCTAATTCCTTCAGACATGCTTTTTTCTCTCTTTCAAATACATGATCATTGATCATGTGTTCATCACTTTATTAAAATCCTTCTCAATGATTGAGCAACCAATAATTGATCGTCAATCCGAGAATGAAACAAACATCTTTTTTCTCTCTTCCACGTATATAATCATTGATCATATGTTCATCACTTTAGTTAAATCTTTCTCAATGATTGAGCAACCAATAATTGATCGTCAATCAGAGGATGAAACAAGCATCTTTTCTTCTTGTTTCTGACGCTGCATTGTCTCCGCGTTTTCTGACTCTTATTTATAAGCGACTCAGAAAATGTCTCAGTCCCGAAGTGATGATATCGTCTGCAAGCAGACGAGAGTAGTTCAAGATCAGCGCGCACCCTCATGTCGGCAGGAAACCCAATTTCGCTGGCCAGCCCCGATTTCGAATTGGAAGCACGTTTTGTTTTCTCTTGACACCATTTCGCAGAGATTTCGAGCTTTCTCGTTTTGCAGGAGAAATGGAAAATGGCATTCCCTTTTATCTTTTCAAATTGCTCGAAAGGCGTTCTGTTATGTTTGTTCGGATAGCTCGTAAACACGTGAAAGATAATTCGGAAGTTCCATTTCATTTGTGGAAGGAAACAGTCGCTGGATATTTGGTTGCAAGTAAAAAAGGAGAGTCATGGTAAACTGGCTATTTAAACTGAAGATCAGCGACCTGAAGTAGCGAATTGAAGAAATAATTCATAATTTGAAATAAGTACCCGCAATATACACCGTTAAAAATTAAGAAAAATAAAATAATAGAGAAATTTTTCAAATCATAATTTTTTATTTTTATTCAGCAGAACATGAAGCAAGACTATTTGTAAAAGTTCTTGAACTTTTAACTCTGTTAAAGTTCTTTTAGAAAACGCAAAATGTTTGCTTAGCAAGGATACCGAAAGTGCGGGTCATGTATTCATTGTGTATCAGTGGCGACAGGGCTTCTGGTAGACGATGAAATTTCTCGATTATCGGGCACAGATACAGGAGTCACAACTTGGGTTATCGACAAAACAGCAAATTGAAAATCTATCTCTCTCTGTTTTTTTCCATTGGACTAAGCATGCATTATTATACCCGGTGTAACGAGAGCTAGTGGCTCAAAGTAAAAATAATTTCCCACTCTCCGCTCTTTCCCCCCGATGGTTGTCATAGTTACGGCGCTATGGACTTTTCCCCCACTTAGCTTTGCAACAATGGTTAAATGGCAAGAGGTTAAAATTGCTTTGTATATAAACTATTATTCTATTGAAAAATCAACGTTGATAAAGCACAACATTTTCTTAGAAATTTTTGCTGTATTAATGTATGACTAGAGTTGTTAGAAAACGTTGAGAAATAACTGAGACATGCGGATATAAATAAAAGCGTAAGCCAAATTCGTTAAACATAAAATAAATGAAATGCCTCAACGGCAGAATAAAAAAAATAGAGAATAAAAAGTGGAGCTGTTTTTTTTCGTACGGTTTAAATAGAGATGACGCAAAATTTCTAAACTTGTTACGCCTATTTTAAAGTAACCGAGTATAAACAAATCAATCACATACTTTTGACGCACTTTTTCTCTTCTTCAGACTGCCTCTCGCAAATTCCCACACTTCTGCCAGAGCAATCAGAAAGGTTTTACTCACTATAATTCAACTTTGCAGAGATGGCCTATGACCATAGGCGGACTTAGACTGCAAATTCTGGGGGTGCAACAGCAGCAGAAATCGGGGGGGGGGGGGTGATTCCCTGGACAACAAGCCAGTGGCGCAACCAGAAAACAGTTTTAAGCAGAGTTTGAAAAAACCCAGCCCGTCTGGGTTTTTAATCAAATATCAGGGTTTTCATTTTTCATTTCAGGGGAGTCATTTTAATATCATTCTCTATTCAAACATTGTATACCAAACTACTGCTTGATACGTAAAATTTTTAAAGAGTCCGGAGCCATGAAGAGAAGTCACTGTGACCCCCTAAAGAATTTTTGTTTGGAAAAAGCAATGCTATATTGATTTTTTAAAATTAATATGATAAAATGTTTGAAATTGATTTTATGGATTTAAATAGTTCCTGTTCAGTTTGATCCTCTAAATATTCAAATAAATAAACAAATAACTGAAATTCAAATGCAGTTTTATTTCTAATACTTAATAAGTTTGTTCAGAAAGGAAGATTTCTTTTTCTGGACCACGTATTGACAAACACTAAATATCATAATAAACTCAATGTTATAACTAAACTGATCAGTACCAATTTCTGGACTTGATATTGATCAAAATATTTGTAATGTTTAGTTTGTTTCTGAAATAAATGTTTTCAATGTGCAGTAAATTGTGAAAAAAAAAAAAAAAAAACCACTTCACCGACATAGTGTGTCATTTCAAGTGGGCCCACCCGAAAAATCTCGGTTAGTTTTTTTCGGACTGGGCCCACGTTGGCGAGTCCTGCTTTTAGTTTTTTTTTCCATTTGATAGGCAGGTTTGGGAGATTATCACCAGGAAAATTTTTGATATTGTTATCCTGAAAAGGCAGTTTTAGACTGCCTCTGGTGCTGTGAGGGAAAAGAAAAGTTCACGAACTTCCACGTAGAATTCTAGAAATTAAAGTCCTAAAAACGCGATTATAGGCGATATTTGTTGACGCTCATTTAAGGAATGGGGCTTATCTTAAGGACTGTCCCCGATCAATTTCTTGAAAAATAGAGCAAAATCAATCACCTTCCCCACAACTTTTCGAAATTGAAATTCCAAGAATGCAACAAAAGACATACTTTGATGATGTGACGAGAGGCGTTCTGGTTCTCTCTCCAAGAAACATCTCGAAATACAAGTCCTAAAAACCGAAGTTTTACAGCAATATTCAGTAATGTTAGGAGAAGAGGTTTTAAGTCTCTCCCGCCTTAATTTTTTTCAAACATTAGTTTTTTCTTTTTCAGATTTCATACGGAAGTGTCAGCTCGTATAATTGAAAGAGAACGGTGTACTACACCTCTCATCCAATTGTCGTTCTAAAAACGTAATTTTTAGTATCATAGACATCTTGAATGATATTAAAAAAAGGCATATTGAAAAGCTTGCCCAAATTTTTTTCGAAATTTACGTCCTAAAAACGCGACGTAGACCATATCCAGTAACAATAGAGATTCGGCACTTCTTAACATTTGAAACTATGGAAGAAACCTTAAATAATTTTTTAATGTTGTTAGAAGCGAGACGAAGTTGAGGGCGAAGAAAGCCACGAGGGGCTCCGATTATATTTTTAGAAATTCAAGTGTTATGAACTTGATTGTAGGATTGTCCAGATGGATTTTTTGAAAACAGATACCCCCCCCCCTATCTACCAGCTCTTCAATTTTTCACAGTTTAAGTTCCAAAAACGCAATGTTAGACAATTTTTTATGCTGTTTATTGGGGGTTTTACCCTGGGTTATGGGGCTCTACCCTGAAAATTTTTGAAATTGAAGTTCTAAGAACAAAGTTCTTATGAGCAATATTCCACGGTATTAGAAAGAAGATTTAAGGCTACTGTCTTCAATCTTCCATTGGCGGCAAGAAGACTTGAAGTCCTAAGCATGTCAATTCTTAGGATTTCAAAGCCTGCTGTTCCAAAAGGTTCTCCCCTTTAGACTTTTCGGAACTGTAGAAAAGTAAAATTTTAACGATTTTTAATGATGGATAAAGGGTGGTTAGGGTTACCCTTATCCGAAAATTTTCCAAAATTGAAGCTTCAAAAACGAAATTTTAAGCAATTTTCGATCTTTTAAAATGTTTGGTATTTGGAGGATTTTCAAAGAAAATTTTGCTAAATTGAAGAGCAGGTGACGAAATTTGTGATGCTCAGTAATAACTTTTGCGGGGAAGAGGACTTCCAACATTAAATAACATTTAATAACATTTTGAAGACTTTTTTAATTTCAGACGAAATAGAAAAAAAAAGAAAAAGAAAAAAAAATCAGGCAGAAAGGAAATTAAAAACAAGAGGATAGGGCAAGAGGGGGGGGTGGCACACAATTAGCTGACTAACAATCTGAAGCTGTTGAAAAATTTAAGTGTCGAGATTTTTTCATTTTTGAAAGAAATTAAGATATTTTCTCAACATTGGGTATTTTGGTGCCTTTTCCCAAGACGCGTTCTTTCCTTCTTTTCAATAATAAAGAATAGTTTAAAAAAATATCAACTCAGCATTCTGGAGAAAGGGTGGGAGGAAGGGAGCACGATCATTGTGGTCCCCCGCTCGTTGCGCCACTACAATAAGAAGTTCGGGGGGGGGGGGTACTTCTATGGAAAATTTTAAAAATTTACCTTAAAAATGCTGGTTTTCAGCTGATTTCAGGGCAGATTTTACTGATAAAGTTATTACAATAGTCACGTTTTCTTTTTTTTTTTTTGTTAAATTTCGCCATGGTAGTTTCAAAGTAGAAGAAATTGTAATGATGTACCAATAAATACCCAATTACGGAGTATACACTCATTCTTTAATACAGCACTGAATAATAATGTTCTTTTCCAACTGCATTTCTTGGCGAATTATACTTAATTTCATTATTTTCAAAACCCAACCAAAAATGTTGGGGGTGCGGCGCACCCCCTGGCACCCCCGTAAGTCCGCCTATGCCTATGACTCCTCCTTCTTTCAGGATTGTCCATTTTTAGGAAGAGGTGATACGCAGATAAAAATTGAGGAATGGGATTCACAATTGATGGGGGAATCTGAATGGGTAGAAATTCTACCTATTTTAAGGAATGGACTCGTTTTCTCATTTGATTGACACCGGCCATCTCGTCGCGGTTGAATTATACCAACAGTCTGCTACGTAAGCAGAGACAAAATGGACGGATTATGTTAGCTGTACTGAACACACCCGATTATTCTTATGTAAATCATTCAGTTTGAGGATTGCGGATAATCCGTACAACTTGAAAATTATTCAGTTTATCTTTTTGTTTATTTTGTTGTGTGTGTGTGTTCTTGTGCTTCGCGATATCTTTACGTGATGGGAATGAAGGAAGGTCATTTCCGGATTTGGAGCTCAGAAATACGCGGGAATTAATTGTCAAAGCCTAAGAAATCCTTACAACCATCGCATGAGACTTGACGAGAATTAATTGTCAAAACTTAATAAAATCTTCACAATGATCGCAAGTTAGTGTGACCTGTGTTTTCGATTCTCCGCACAAATCCTGACACTAATTACAATGGATTATAAGGAATTTCAATGCAATATATCACAACTTCGCATGCTAATGCCTTTTTAATCTCATCTTCAAAATATGCATAGAGTCCTTATTTTTTCCCTCTCCTGACAAAACGTTCCATCCCCAGCTATTAGCTCTAATCGGAGAGCCTCTTTATCTCCGCAGGCGCGATCCTGTTTCTCCTTGTTAAACGTTTTCCCTGCACCGCGAGGCACGAGACAGCCTACCTAAGGGCACAGTCTGGCCTAGCTGAGGAACCAAAACACAGACGCATTCCTTCCCGCGCAAGTTGATCCGCAATCGTTCTATTTCAGCCCCTATCTATGGATCTCTAACTTTTAAGTGCTCTAATTTCAATTAATTCTTTGGATGTAAGAATTGGTGTTACACTTGTTTAATTTTGACATTAACTTAATTAATGCTTGTTACTGTACAGCTCTGTTAAGATTCGTTTTTTTGTAACTAACAAATCTTAATAATTTATATTATATTATAGCTGAAATAGAAATAAATATTATCATTTATAGCAAAATATTTGTTTCTATTTTAGCCCATATTTATATATCTGTAACTTTTAAATGCTTTAATTTTAATTAATCCTTTGGACGTAAGAATTTGTGTTAAACTAGTTTAAGTTTTCAATAACTTAAGTAATATTTGCTACTATGCAATTCTGTCAAGATTCGTATTTCGAGACTATTAAACCTTGTAATTTGGTAGTTAGCAACCAAATGGCACCTGCGGAAGTTCTCTTATGCGAAAGTTCGCGTATTTCAATTTATTGGAATGAAACTGCTTAAACAATTCTGCCCGACGACTATGGACTGAAACATTCCAATTGTTCCATTCTGTCAGTTCAGAAAACGGGATTGGGTATTTGGAAAGGAGACTGTCCCGTACTAAACAGGATGTATGGTCAAATTAGCTATACATCCCCTAGTTAATTTCAAAAATATCTGTTAAGACTGCTTCTGTACTGTACTAACGGAAGAGCTGCTGCTACTTACTATTTTATTTTCATTTAAACCTCACCAGTCACCACCGTACCTTCCTTGATAAGGGTTTTAACCGGATGTAGTGAATGGAAGGAAAATCAGAACCAACGAACGACCAAGCGCCCGCTGGGAAACATACATAAACTGGACACTATGTTACACAAAAAAACGCATAAAATGCTTGATTTTTTTTTTTTTTTTTGATATGTACAGAAACAGGCAATAATATTTTTATGAAAGTTTTTAGGCGAGAAATTTGAAGTGTTCTATTTGTGTGCTAAGTAAAAATATTATTTTACGCAGATTCTCGTTAGTAGCTGGATGATGTGGAATATGAACTGTATTTCTGCTGCTACTTACTAAAAACTATTACGAGCGCCTTTCATCAGCAATCACGGCGGCCCAATTTAGGAGATGTTCTTTTTTTAAAATATCGTCTGGCTCCAGCCCCTCGCCGGAGGATCGGGGACACACTCCGTTGAGCACGGGCTTCCGCACCCCTTTCTTCATGACAGCCAAACAGCCAAGTGGGGCGCTCAAATGATAGGGTTTGAAATAACGGGATATATCGCTCTCTTCTGGTTTCTTTTCTCATCAAACCCGAGGCACGCGAATTCAGACAACTGAGTGAAATAGGGCTTGTCGGGATTGATTTCTGAATGCAACATTTTTAATTTTCTTCATAAAATCGTGGTAATGATGCTTAGAGAGTATGGCTTGTCTCACGGAAATTCATTTTGCGCCATTTAAACAAAACGAAATCAGAAAGAGAAAGTCAAGCGTTATTTCGGGCCAGTTATTTGGGGGAGGGAGGGTGGGGGCGTCATTTGACACCTCCTGGTTTTTGGAACATCGTTTTTTCATGAAAGTGAGCGTGGTTTTTGGTATTTCCCCGTAAAATTTGCAAAAAGTATGTGTTCCCCTTACCTCCCCTCCTGGGAAAATTCGAAATGGCGGGACTATACTATTTCTTGCATAGAAAGAGCTTTGTTTATAAATGGACAAGGTCAGGGGCGCCCCGAAATAAATTTTTTGTGAGGGGGTTGATTATCAATTTGACGAATGAAGTTCCAATTTTACCGAATGATGAAATTGAAGCATGCACACATGTCGTACATGCATAACATTTAGTGACAAAAAACATTAGGCATCTTTTAAAAAGCAAGAGGTAACGGGTTCAAGAGAGAGAGAGAGAAGAGAGAGAGAGGAGAGAGAGAGAAGAGAGAAGAGAGAGAGAAGAAGAGAGAGAGTCCCCATGCTCATGGATGTTATTTCCATCTCTCCGTGCCGTAAATCTGTCCTGTGCTTGTCTTGAGGCAAGGCGCATAGTACGCAGTCCTCATGTATGTCGAAGCTGATGACTTCTGTATATAAAAAAAAAAATCTTTTAAAAATAAATTCTAATAACTAAAAAGAACAAATCGCACCATTGCTACAAAAGTGCCACAACTCAAAAATTGTAATTTTTGAGTTATGACCTTCATTAGACGTACTTTTACACGTCTCTACCAATCTTCAAAAGAGCCAGAAGTTGCACTGAAAAATCAGCCGCCAAAGGGCAGTTATGGCGTTTTGTTGTTATCAAAATGCATAGGACCCCTTCCACTGAAATGCCACATCTTGAGTTTTCGTTCAGCCGTCGTAGAGTAACGTGCGTAACTAACGATCATAGTTTGAGATGTGTCGGTCTTCATATTGACAAATTCAAAAATACTAAAATGTGCCTAGTCAGCCCGGGAACAGTTTTTTGCAATTCCCGGAAAACGTAGTTTTTTGAGTTGTGGCACTTTTGTAGCAAGGGTGCGAAATAATCTCAATGCTGTGATATTGCCTTCAAATTGCCGAATCGTCAGCAAAATGTGCCGAATACAGAAATTATTAGGGGGTCACAGTGAGCTCCCGTGATCTCCCATCGGGGCGCTCCTGGACAAGGCTATCTTAACATTTCTTAATTACCTTTTTTCAAAAGGTCAGACGTAATTAAATAACAATTCCACCGTTACGGACGTATCAAATAAACTTTAAACGTTATTGTTATTTTTTTGCGATCAAGAAAATCGCACCAAAACTAAGAATAGCAAAATAGCATAAATAATATTAAATTAAGCAAAGGGGGAAAATTGTGAATTATTAGGTGTGTTTACAGTTTGGTTGGAATTGGATGGAATTGGCATAACACAAATTAATACGGTTATGATGCATTTATTTGATTGCCAAAACGTATGTTTAGAATTTTATTTTAAATGACTCTAGAACTATTCATCGAAGCAAAGAAAAATCTGAATATTTTCAGAGTAGAAACTAGTTTAGAAAAGCAATATTACTGTCAGTGTTGCATTGGAAGAAACCAGAAGGTATACGGCCTATACCTTCTGGTTTCTTTCGAAAAATGTCCTTTTATTTTTATTAAATTTATATTTGGTTTTTTCGTTAAAAATTGTACCGAAAAAAAAAAAAAAAATCGGGCTGCGACATCTCATAGAAATATTGTCTATTATTCTAACTTAATTCTTCTCGTTTTTTTTTTTTTTTTTTTTCATTGCGTATTATAAAATTATTAAATTATGATCAAAGCGTACTTAAAACATTACAGTTTATTAGTGTTATTTTTGTATGATACCCACACACAGCATGAACTAAAAACATGAAAAGATTGACTGAAAGTTATGCAAATAATGTTTCAAAACCTGCTGCAATCCTTGATTGCGCAAATTTTAATATATCAGAACAATTTTTAAAAAATATTTATTTATTTATTTGTTTCATATTACTGTTACATTACTAGTAATTTTCCAATCCAAAATTTTTTTTTACCTTGTTCTAGCTTTTACTTAGCAAGTTCTATGCCAAATTGTGACAATTTTATAGCTCCTTGTAATTTCAACTTTGCGGTCTCCGTGGCCGAGTGGTGGATAGTGCTTGTTCTGACAGTTGCCTGAGTGCAGTAACGGAGGTCGTGGATTTAATTCCACTCGTAATTTGCATGTTATTTCTTTCTCTTTGAGTTGTAAATCTCTCCTACAGTGAACTCTCATTTATGCGCCGGCCCAAGGGACCAATAAAAAAGGCACATAAGTGAGAGAGACGTATAAGCGAACAAGCCTATTTACAGGACTAAAACGCAACATAGGTTCTAATGAGAGAATGAATAAGAAGTTTCTATACAAAAGGGACATATTAGTACGGTTTGGCAATTACTGTAACGTAACTACAATGATAAAGAGAAAACAAAAATTGTAGCATACCTAATTACAAGCTGTTCCCTCTAAAACGATGCATAATGGATAATTGTCCCTCTCCAAACTCTAGTTCATGCGGAAAAAATGCCTTCCGTGAGCAATAAAGGCGAAAGATTTAAGAGGAAAGTGAAGAAAAATGCTTATTTCTTAAAGAAAATAAATAAAAAAATTTAAATTTTAGGGAAAATTCGGCGCATAAGTGAAATATTTATCTATAGAGCGACGCATAAACGAATGATACTATCATTATTTTGCTATGGAATGTGCTGGGATCATTTAAAATCGTCGTATAAGTGAAAAAGGCGCGTAAATGAGGCGGCGTATAAGTGAGCGTTCACTGTATTTATTTATCTGGGATAAAATTATAGTAGCTCTTCCTGTGTTTTAAAATTATAGTAATCTAACAAAACCATGCACAATGGTCAAAGTTATTGTCATTAAATTATTATTATTGTCGTTCGTTATGTTGGGTTATTAATAAATTTGAATAATAAGGAAACAGTGGATTTTTATTTCAAAACGCTTCAAAGGGTTTAGGATTATATGCAGCTACGTAATCGATTGTGGTATTGAATAAGAGAAACAGAAAGTGGTTTTATTTCCAATTCAAAAAAATTATAAAAAACACTGCAATCTCAGGCCTGCTGAAAGAGGTAAAACAAAGACTCACCCAAC
Source organism: Uloborus plumipes (assembly GCA_038373865.1). NCBI lineage: Eukaryota > Metazoa > Arthropoda > Arachnida > Araneae > Uloboridae > Uloborus > Uloborus plumipes. The sequence continues at coordinate 36,473 of JAXGGA010007645.1, forward strand.
TAACTACTCGTTAAACAAATGAGACGTTTGGCTGATCTGCTCAAAATTGAAAAGTTTTACCTCTTTGGCTATTTTCTTAAATCACCGTAAGATAGAGTATCTAAACTCTAGAACTAAAAATTGTTCTGCATTTAAAATTAAAATGAAAATATAACATTTGCAATTGTTGAGAGTTACAAAATTTTAATTTGTTGAGAAGTTTAAGCGTTTCGGATGCACTTCGGAATATAAAACAGCAAAAAAGTTTCCCAGACATTAATCTCCGTAATTAAGAAAGTAAAAGGCATTTAAATGAGGATTTTTAATTTCATCAAATTTCGAATAAATATTTAACGTTTCTTTTTTGTAGTGTTCTACTTCACCAAGACCTTGTGCGACTTTCGTGTTAATTTACTTTGAATGGCAACAACATGAAATTGTTTTTAGTTTAGAACAAGTTTAATTCGTATTCGGTCGACGAATCTCTGATGGCAATTAATTAAAGTATCCAAAAGGTATGTTTAACTAGCTTCTTTTCAATTAATGTAATTTGTGAAGTTTATGATTCTTTAATAGGTATGTTGAGTAAATTCGAACCTTCACTTAAGTATATTTTTATTCTACTACCATTTTACAAGATTGAATATGCGAACGCCCTTGACCAAAGGACCTGCGCGTTTTTTTAAAAGTTGAAACAAAGGAACAAGTATTTGATCATTATCATTAACGTTTGAAGTGCTTCCTGCAAGATATTCTTTTTGATAATCGCTGATACATTTTATTATTCGTAATTTCATTGTCAACTGCACCAACGGATTACGTATTTGCTGTAATCATTTATATTGCTGGAGACAAATACTGTACTAGAATTAATAAAAGTGCGACTTAGTAATTCGATGTCGATTTAGAATTTTCACTAAATGTCCCGGAAATATCAACGTTGATATGATACCAGGTGACGGACGGCTACATCAAAAAGAAACGTTGAATATTTATTCGAAATTTGATGAAATTAAAAATCCTCATTTAAGGTATGAAAGTATTTTATAAAGTCGCTGCAAATGATTTCATGTTTTTTTTTTTTTTTTTTGATTAGGCCTGTAATTTTAGGGGGTCAGGAGAGGGCAATTGACTTCCCACTACCCGTGTTTAAGAACTTAATGTGTTTCCATACATTTGGAAGTGGTTTTTCTATATAGTATGCATTGTGTATAAAGAACCATCACGAGATCCGGAAAGTAAGGGATTGTATGAAATTGGCTGCCCCTTAATCGAGTCAAACATGTCTGTAGAGGCCCTTTTCTTTCCAAATTTGTTTTCCTAAAGATGCATTTCAGACAATCTTTTATGATGTTGGGTGGGAGGGGGGGGGGCGGAGATGAGGTCGGGGGTGTACCCCCGTTCAATTTTCGAAATTGAAACTTCAAAAACGCAATTACGATTTCTCTGTTATTGCTACAGTGGGGAGGGGGGCAGGGCAATTTTTTTTTGAAAATATAATGCTCTAAAAAGCAGTTTTAGACGATCTTTCGAAATGTTAAGCAGCGAAGAAATTAGAGGGCCCACCCGAATATTTTTTTGAATTTGTTCTCTTAAAAATGCACACTAGAAGATCTTTGATATTATTGAGGGGGAAGAGATCGGGAGTGCTCCCTCGTCCATTTGCTGAAATTGAAAACTTTAAACACACAATTGTTCTCTAAGTTTTTGCGAAAAGGGGGGTTCGGGGGCTCCCCCCCCCCACAAAAAAAGATTCAAAATTGTCGTTGTAAAAACGCAGTTTTAGACGATTTTTGGTGATGGTGAGGGCAGAAGAGATTTATATGACCACTCCTGGGATTTTTTAATTGCGTTCTGAAAATCTTGTAGGCCATCTTTAGTAAATTTGAGGGAACTGGCAATTTTTCCGAATTGCAGCTCCAAAAACGTGATTTAGTCGAATCAAAGACCGATGGTTCGGGGGGGGGGGGGGAGTCACCTCTAAACACCTTCTTCGTTTCTCCCCTGCTTTAGTGTACCGAAGTATGGACAAGGAAAGCTAACGAAAAATTAAATCGAATAAAAACAATCAATTCTCATGGAAAAATTGAAGAACACACGCACTGTTGACATTAAGATTGGTGTTCTCTTATGTTGCAGAAATGTAATTATGCGAATCCTACGAAAAGTAGCTACTTTTCTCCCCCGTTCTAGTTTACGCAAATGTTAATGATCCTCAAAGTTATTTTATTCCACTTTACACATGGCCGTCCAATGGGAAATATTCCCAGATTAAACAAATATCTATTCACATGAATGCTAATGGCAATTCATTCAAATCTCTCATTTATAAATCATTCCTTATCCAAGGGCATTGGAGCGCATTTAATCCGATCGCCAAATGTTTTCGTTTTTACGCACCTCACCAGCAGCGGCCGTGAACAATCTGTGCCCCTCAGCTGTTGCTTTCGCTCAACAATCAGAGTAGGCCATACATCACTTCAGAAATGTTACCCTTCTTTTTTTGCTGTCTGGCCGTAACTTTTATCGTCCACATAAAATTGATTTTCGATTAATAATCCCCTGCCACAACGGTTTTTTCCCCTCTCTTTCTCCTTGTTTTTAATGAAAGAAAACGAACAGAGATTGGAATTCGATGTTTCTCTTCCGTCAATAGTGGTGAGCAAAAAAACGCTGCTGTTTACACTTTACTTTAATCCGGTGTCGGGTCTCGAGGGACGAAACTGAAGGATCACTTTTTAGTGCAATGTTGCATTGAATTTTTTGCACATAAAATAAAAAGGAAAAGTGTGACTTAGCAGTCTTTTTTGTGATACCGCACCCCGTAGGAGCAACATTGTCACAACTTAAAAACAGAAAACTTTGAGAGGGGGAAAAACAACTAGTTATGATGCACAAAACAATACGTTAGTTGTCATTTTGGTTCATTTACATTTATATTGGTCTCAAAACCAACGTTTATCTTTGATTTGTAAATTATGGCTTCGGGAACATCCCTAAAAATTTGGAATTATGACTTTTTGAATTGTGATCAGTGGCATAAAAAGTTTCCCCGTGCACGAGATTTGAAGTTGCGCGATTCAGAAAAATAGTATTTTGAGTTACACTGAATCACAAATAGTTACACTGTCTGACAGCGATACTTTCTAGTATTGGCGGAAGAAGGAGTTGAAATATATTCTATGCAGGTGCTTTGGATTATTTTATGTATTTTTTAAACGTGTTTTCTTCTGTAATAGTTTGTTTTTAGCACCATCTTTACATTTCGTTTTTTTTTTTTTTTTTGAATAATATTTTCACCCAATCAAAACTTCGAGCCTTTATACTTGTTCAATTATTAAGAACCGATATTCGCTATTTGTTCTCAGTTTACTTAATCCAATCTTTAATGGTTACTTTTAAAGGACAAGAAAAAAAAAAAAAAAAACGCCATAGTTTTTAGATCATATTTTTAAAGTACTGTAAACACTTTGCTCGTCAGATTTGCATACTTAAAGAAACTTGTAATTTTGCTTTAAAAAGATATTAAGCAATTAATTATTGATAAAAGCGGAGAATACGCTTTCAGTGCGAATACTAATATCTTAAGCCCTTGAGCCCTTATTCCCCATGTCACATTAATCTTATTGATGAATCATTCGTTTAGTTAAGCCTGTTCCAACACTGCCAAACGCACTTTTGAACAAATGGAATAATATTACCTAAAATAGCAATTACTATCTCTCTCATTTAAATACGAAAGAATTATTGAATTTGCTCTTCAATCACTTGAAAAGTTATAAGCATTTTGTATTACTTTTCAATTTTCTCTTCTAGTATTTGTGCGTGTGGCGGAGCATAACAAAATAGTTGAGAAGAACACGTATTTTCGAGAACGATACTATTTTTTAAAAAGTTTGAAAAAAAGAGAGACAACTCATTAATTTCGAAAAAAAAAGTTTTCTGAAACAAGGATTGTTTCCAATTAATTGCCTCGTGTTTTTAAAAGTGATAATTTTGCACACATTTCAGTTTGCCTTTGCGCATGTTTTTTTCGTAGACAGACACTTCAAAAGATCCATTAAGCCAAACAAAAAGAAGTTAAGGAGCAGAAATTCAATAAAAGTTTCTATAAAATTTGAAATTATCAGCCAAAAATGCACAATTAAATTGCATTTAAAGTTCCATTAAAGTTTGAAATAAATCACTACTCCTAGTCCCTGATATTGATAGAATAAACAAATAAAAGAAAATAAATAAAGAATTAACAACATGGGGCCAGAAAACGCTTTCATTTTCCCAATATTTTTTAAAAATAATTTCTTAAACTGTTTAATTTCTAAAACGAGGTTAGATCTTGTATGACGTCACAAGAGGAGAAACTTTGGAGCAAACCAGGCCGATGCAGTTGTCATTTTTTTTTCTCCGGTAACCCCACTCCACAACAATGAAAAATTCAACCCCAAAGTGGCGTGCTAGTTAATAAAGTGGCCTTGCTTGGAGTGTTTTGTACACTTGTAAAATCAACCAGCGAAAATGAAACAGGGACTGAGCTTTTAAGACTTTTTTTTCTAAGAAAAAAAGTCAAAATTAAGAAAAACAGTAATTTTTCCACATGCTTTCCACCTTGCTCTTTCAGAAAAAATATTTTTGACATGGGGAAACTCCCTTATTTTAGATGGTTAAATGGTAAAAATATATTATTGAAAAATCTTAAACTTTATTATTATAGCTTTATTGATTTTCCCTTATCACCGATGCCTAAGTTTCGAAGATGGTTAGTTTTCCAAAACCCCTGAGGTGAGGTTTTTGACAGAAGTTTAAATGTTCAAAAACTTACCGATTAATTGTAACTCAACATACATACAAATCAAGGTTGGGCGATTATTCTAGTAAAAGTTATTCAATGATAGATTGAAGAAGATCTTGTGTCTCGTATCTACCAAGTGCAAAGACAATTGATTAAAGGACATTTTTGCTGGGCTAAATAAGCAATCTTAATTGTTCAAAAAAAAAAAAAAAAAAAACAGCATGGCTTTATGTGTTCATTCTGTGTTTAATTTCAACTTAGTGAAAGAAAAAGTTCTTTTCCAGATTTTTTGTTTTTTTTCCATAAATAATGCATTAATAAATTAATTAAAAAAGTTTTACTTTAAAATAAAAGGGATATTTAACTACAGCATGAGACCTTCTTTATATACAAGGATAATTTAAAAAACCATTTGTAAAGAGGCAACTAATTTTTGCATTATCTTCTAAGTGTGCCATTTAATTTTAAACTTATTTTCTGTGTTTCTTGCAACTCTTAAATTTTTGTTCATTAACTCAGAAAATATTTCGAAATCGTAAAAGCAATTCATTAGTTGGAGTAAATTGTTTTTCAAGTAACCTTTTTATCATGTTAAGGGGAATAACATTTTCTGTTACATTGTAAGAGTAATTATTTCAAATGTTTTGTAATTAGATTTCATTTCAGCTCATTTCGAAACGGAATGCATGAACTTTTCGAAATTCGAATGCGCGTAATGAAGTCATCTAATTGAAGAAAAGATGTAATCTAGAAATTTTCCAAAAGCGAAAAGGTCATTCTCGAGTTTCCAATTTCCTTTGTCAGCATGTGAACTTGTTAAATCAGATTTATTATTATTATTAATTATTATTTTAATAGTATTTTAGGCTATTGTTCTGTCATCAGAGGAAATTTACTTATTTGTTAATTTCAGAGTTGTTGTTTTGTTTTTGCTTTACTTTTAGAGAATTCTTTTTATAATGTTGGTTGAGATAAGTGACAGTTTTTTTAACAGTAGTTCGGTTTCGAAGTCTTACACAAAAGTTTGCGATACAAAACAGTTAATGTTTTAGTTTATATATAATGTATCTGTAATAAGTACTCGTAAAAAATTGTTTTAATTGTTCAATAAAAAGCCTCGAGGGTGCCGTATCAGGTTAAGTCACAACAATGACAGGTACTGTGGCCCCTCGATGAGTGAAGTGAAGTACTCGTAAAAAACAAAGCTTTGCCTACACTGTTAAAACTACAGGTTGCATGTGGCACCGTTAAGGGTGAAAAGTTGTAGCACCAGCGGCACCCCCTGAAGTGTGTACTTAACTCCCTATGGCACCCTTGAAGGTACCATACGGAATCAATTGGCACCCTATAATACCTTATAGTACCCAATATTGGGTACCTTATAGTACCCAATGGGTAACCCATGGCACCCTAAAGGTGCCATAGGTAGCCTAATATCACCTTCAAAGGTGCCATAGGGAATCAAGTGGTACCCTTCAGGAAGTGCCGCTGGTGCTACAACTTTTCACCCTTAAAGGTGCCACATGCAACTTGTATTTTTAACGGTGTAATTTACAGTTTGCTCAAAGTTATCCTGAAAAATTAGGTAAAATTGTCATAAGTCTTGTCGTTTTATTAAGTATACTGAAAAAACTCACAGATAATGAGAATTTCAACAAATATAGGAATTAAAGTGACTGATAAATAAGTATAATGCAGACGAACCTCGTTAAAAACGAATTCCAAAGGACCTTTGAAATCAGTTCGCCTTAAACATGGTTCGTCTTATCCGAACCACAATTATAAACAGACAATAGGATGGGGGTGGGAGGTGTAGTTTGTCTGAACAGTTTTTTGTCTTAAGCGGGCTTGAATTAACGAGCTTCGACTCTATTTCTTACTTTAAAAAGATGAGCAAAGCATCCTCTGAGACTTTTGAAATAGTATTTTGAATGTCTTCCCTTTCTTATCTTAAAATAGACCGCGGATTGGTTTAGATGTTTCGGGACGAGATTGAATAACTAAAAAAAGGCGATTATTCATATTATAATTATTTATATTATTATAATTACTAATTTTTGTGTGCTCGGCAGCGAGTTTTGTTACTCACCAGCAAACAGCCTGCTTTAATGATTATACTGGTAATCAACATTAAATAACTAAAATAAAAGAATAAAGTCTCGAAAAAAAATAGGGCTCTGTATTTTTAATGAAATGCTTAACATTATATTTCTCAATTCTTAAAGTACGCTAAAAGAAAAGAAATTTCGCTCTGGGTTATATCTCTACTAGACCATACATAAATTGACTATTGTCCAATAACAAAAATGGTGTGAGCGCAGTCAGATTTATTTTCAAGCTTGCAGATAGATAAAATTCATCAACATTGGGGAAAATTAAATAGAAAACAAAAACATTTTAATTAAGCCAGTGGTGCAATAGAAGTAAAAATTGCCCCTTATTGTAAAATGTTTCATGGTTTGTATTTTTGTTCCTCTCTCCACGGAGACTTTAGGGATTAGTAACAACTAAAGTGATGTTTAAAAAACCCTATTTGGACTTATTGCAAAACAGTGGTACTTGTATTTTACTTTGCTTAATGACTCTGGAAGAGGAATTAACACTTAAACATTCTCGCAAATTGTATGCTGCGCTGATTGTCAAATGTTACATGTCTTTCAACGTTTGAGCACGTGTTTAAGTTTACTTTTAAGAATGTTGTTATTTAGAAAGGTGTTAGTAAGGTACTAATGATGCAAATAATTGTCTTGTCTGTTTTTCCTCAAAATGGATAGAAAGAAAATAAAATTTAAACAGCGATTCTCAACCGGTGGTCCGACCTGCGCATCTGTTTGTGGTACTCTAGCGCTTCAACGGAAATATCGATTTTGACTTTTCTTTTTTTGTTCGAAAAAAGAGTTGATCGAGAGTGTTCTTATTTAGATCACGTCTTCGGATGACGTTAATTAATGAAGAGCTCAATTATACTCTGTGTAACGGGAGCTGGCCTGCGAAAGAAAAATTAATTTCTCACTCTCCGCACTTTCCGCAATGCTTGTGATTGATTTCAGCATAAGGCTTGTAAAAGGCTGCTCGTTTAAATTTTATGGTTGTCATAGTAACGGCGTTATGGACTTTTTTCTCACTTAGTTTTTGCAACAGTGATTAAATGCACATGATTAAAATTGCTTAGTGCTTAAACTAATATTCAATTGAAAAATCAACGGATATTAAGCAGTTTTTTCTTAGAAATTTTCTACTTTATTTATGTACGCCTAGATTTATTAGAAAACGTTGAGAAATAACTTGAGATATGAGGATATAAATAAAAGTGTAATTTGATAAACATAAATCAAATGAAATGCCTCAACAGCAGTGCATAAAAAAAAGTGGAGCTGTTTTTTTTCGTACGGTTTTCATGGAGAGGACGCAAAATTTCTAAACTTGATACGATTATTTTTCAGTAACAGCGCATAAAAACATTTAAAACGTTTTTCTCTCTTTGCAGTCAACATAAATGAAAATTTAAAACAAAAAAATACCAAAAGAATAAGTACCAAACGAATAATAAGCTTAGCTCATTATTAGCCGACAAGGAGAAAAAATTCAATCATTTAAAAATCTTATCTGCTGCTAGTTTTAATTTATTAACAATTCAAATGCTTGTGATTGATTTCAGCATAAGGCTTGTAAAAGGCTGCTCGTTTAAATTTTCCTGCTTCATTATGATTTTGTGACTAGCAACATTTTACTTGTAAGGATTATCTTTTTTTTCCGTACTGCCCCTGTCCTCTCGAAAACAATTAAATATATTTAAAGTGCTTTCTGACCAATGAAGTTCATCTTAATATGAGGTCGGCAATCAGTTTTTATTAACCTAATATACGAACTTGGGTATTTTTTAAACTATACCTTATGGTGTTTTATATTTCATTCCCTTGCATTTGAAATACAATTTTTACTGTGTACAATAGTTTATGTGCCTTGTCTCCGTTTATAGGTTATTTTGTTTGATTCGTACTTTCCTTAATTCAGACAACATAGATCTACTATTTGTCTGGTTTAATAAGGTTCTACTGCGCGAAAAAAAGTGAGTCCTTACATTAAACGATTGATGGTATCTTAATAAAAGAGTTATAAGGGCGGATCCAGAAATTTTTCAAGGGAGGGGCGATTGATTTTTCGTACTTACTTTTTGCTATGTACCCTGGTTTACAAAGATTGATCCAAAGGAGAAAGGATTCGAACTTCAATTCCAAAACCTTTCCAATGGAAAGCTTCAAGCCTTCTTCCCTCGATTTCATTAAAAAATTGAATTTTCAGAACTTCAATGTTGTAAAATTACCGGTGAAGAGTCCCCCAACTGAGAGGCGATCGCCCCCACGCCCCTCCCTTGTATCCGCCCCTGGTTGGTTAAATATTTTAATAGATGCCATCTTAAATTAATAAATTTATTTGCTTGAATAGAATAAGAGAGAAATATACATTTCACCAAAAGACAACATGAGGCAGACAATCCCTTCATGTCGATGCGTAGCTCCTCGTACATGGGCCATAACGAGAAAATCATTTAATTGCCATCGCAGACATTAAACATTAACGTTAGCCAGAATTCCTCTCCCCTCAAATGCGGCTGCCTTTTCCGTTGATACTTCTGACCTCGTAAATGCTTGTTCCTTCTCAAAATGACCACGCTTGAGCGCTGCTTAAAATGTCAAACTATTTACAACTTAACGAAATATGTTGTTCGTTCTTCCTTTTGGAAGGCCGCGAGGGTACGGTCACAGCTGAAGTGCAGCACTCTGTGCGCGCGAGATTGTTTCTTCGCATGAAAGGTAAATAAGCGTTGTACGGTTGAGATTAAAAATATTATTAAACTTTGGGAGCAGTCAGTGCGAAGGCACGGTATTTGCAGTCAAGTTGTGTCGCGTGATAATTTTTGGGTTTGCTAAGTATGTGGTCGAGCAGTTGAACTTTCAGGAAAACATTCCAACTGGTTAGCAATAAATAAATGTTTTTATACGATGAGAATCGATCACATTGGTTTTTTCTATGGAATGTCAGAGCGGCATTTATTTTAACCCTTGTCTCAAATTTATTTACCAATGAATTTTTACAAACATTTTTGTTTTTTTTTAGTTGAAAATGCATCAAACAACATATATGACAAATTAAATTTTTTTACAATCAGTGGGGTCTAAGGCCCCCTACACCTTAGAGGCCTCAAGAAAACTGTTTCCAATCGCAGGTAGGATTTATAACACTAAATTAATTCATAATTATAATATAAATAAAATTATAATATTAATCTAATTATATCAATATACTAGCTTTTCACCCGGCGTTGCCCGGGTGCGTATTTATACAACATAGCATTCAGAAAAGAAAAAAAAATTTGGAAGAATTCTATTCTTATTTGTATAAAAAAGCACCAGCTAAAAGCGAAACATGTATAAGGCTTTTAATCCATGTTTTTGCATAATTCCTCTGATAGGAGGATAAGAAAAAAAAAAAAAAAATTCTGTATCATACATATTTTGTGCCAAATGAGAACATGAATTATAATTGTTTTTGACTTATTTCATGCTAAAATGAAATAGGTGAGCCTTGAAATGAAAATTCATTTTTTTAGTTTTAATCTTTGTTGGAAAATGCTAATATTTAAATACCATAAATTTTATCAATTTGTAACCTAAAGGCTCATGTCGATTAAAAAATAGGCCCTATAATAAGCTAGATTCATAGAAAATTGTCATTTTTGACAAAAAACTTGAATTTGAGCTTTTTAGATTTTTTAAAATTTCAAGACCTCGCCTATGAGAACTCTAGGGCATCAAGGAACCTCTGTGTCAAGTTTGATGAAAATCTGACGCAGACTATGGATTTGTATAGAGAACAAGTATACAAACATACAAACATTCACTCATTTTTATAGATATAGATTATTATTATTAATATAAGCTGTTCTTCTAAGTCCCGTCGAGCATAAAGGATTAAGATCTATAACTTTTTTCCGGAGATCACATTTAAATCTCATAACTGGTACTAGGGTGCTTGAAATCTCTTTTATTAACTTATCTATGCTTCACGTCTATAAGGATATATATATATAATGCATTGGGACTGATGTGATTTATCATTTCCTTCAAATACATTCAAACTATTTCACATCTATAATGCACAATACTGTGCAGTGAAATGCTTTACAAGAATACTTTTCCTGTGAAAAACGTTATCTATATTTAACATACAGTCGACTCATGACGAGCACAAAGTGACTGAGTAAAATCTTGCTCACTTTATGCGGGTTTTGCTCGTTAAAAACGAATTTTGCTGCCCATAGACTTAACATTTCACAAACCAAATATCGCCGATTTACTCGTTTAATCCAGATTATCGTTCAATCAGAGCTCGTTGTCAGCAAGTTTAAATGTTGTAAACCTATTAATACGCTTCTAGGATTTTTTTTCTATAGCGTAGAAACTAGGGATGCACCGATAAGCAAATTGGCCGATTACCGATTAATCAGTTGTTGATAATCGGCCGATTAATCGGCTGAGACGGTTAATGGTAAGAATGATTGTTTTTAATACTACGATTTCACAATCGCGGTTTTTTCTCTCTTATACAATTCCGAGTTTAGAAATAGTAATTTATTTCTGAGAAGATTTTTTTTTTTCCATTTTCCTAATTTTCACAAAATAATTTCAGTATGTTATTAAATTTCTTAGAACCGATTTGCATATTATTGTCAATAATATTACATTAATACATTGTTAATTATATTAATTGGACATAAAAAAGGGGGGAGTGTCTGTGGTGAGCACTCCACAATTCTGTACCTCAAAACCAGACTAACGTAAGTCCATTTTCGTCATTTTTCGGTAGAAGGGAAAAACGATTGTCGAATACATCGTTTTCCCCTCTACTGAAAAATGACGAAAATGGACTTACGTTAGTCTGGTTCTGAGGTACAGAATTTAGGAGTACTTTTAATTTTCAATTTTAATTATCAGTAACAATTTAATTCAAGACTTTTATTCTTTGAAAATTAGAGGATACCTAATACAGTACTAAGGAGAAAACTATCGCACATGAAAAATGTTGCAACATTGTTTATGTATGCATTTATTCAAAGCAGGAGAATAAATTTATTAAAAACTTAATATCAACTATGAGGATTATTATTTCTGTTGATAAAATCAAGCACATAGTTTCTTAGTGAAGGTACACTTTAAAGAATAATATTAAAAAAAAAAATTCAGCCGATTAATCGGCCCAATTTTGCCGATTATTAATAATCGGCAAAGTGGCCGCTGATGACCGATTAATCGGTGCATCCCTAGTAGAAACAATCTTCGGCATTTATAGAGAAGTGAAATTCATTTCGGAAGAGTAAAATCCACGGAAACTGTTATGAACATAATAGCGACATTCCATAGAAGATGAATAGAAGATAGCAAGCAAAGAGGATATGAGCAAATATTTAGAAAAGTGCCAATTTGAAGTTGGAGTTTTCTGAAAAAAAAATTTTTTTGCAGAAAAAAACTAATATTGGATTTTAAGTCTAAATTGGATCTAAATGCAAGAAAATAAAAGGGGGGAGGTCAAGGAAGTTATCTACCCCCTCTTTAGATTACTCACTTTAAAGCTGCTACAGATCTGATGAATGTTACAGATCTGATGTTAATATGAGTTACATATTTGAGTTTATGCTTTCAGTCTTCGTTAAAATCTCTAAATATGATATGATTTCCTTGCATTTTTAACATAGAATTAAGATAATTATATTAAAATATATATATTAGGCTAAAAAATCAAATTTCATTATAAAAAAGCATTTCTTGGAAATAAAAATGAGCGATAAGGTTTTTAGATAAAATAAATTATGAAATTACCAAATCCAAGCTAATAAAACATTTCTTTTGTTTTGAAACAACACACAACTTCAACTTTTTCAACACACAACTCTGCTTCTTGCTTTTCTTTAATTAGTTGCAGGAAATTTAATTTCTTGATCAGAAATTCAAATTTAGCATGCTAGTTATTATCTAGTTATTTAGCGAAGTTATGAGAAATTGAAGCACCAAAAAATAAATAAATAAATAAATAAAATAATAATAATTAATTAATTTAATTTCTGCAGTGTCACTTTTTCTTATTTTACTAACTTCTATTGTAAGGTCATACAAACCACAAATGAAGCAATTGTACTAAAAACTCATTGCTTTTCATTTTTTAAGAACAAAAATATTCAATATATGGTTAAAACCTATGATTTTTGCTTTTTATAATTCTGAAACGTGTGAGTTAGTTCTGTAACATATTCGCTGTTTTTCAATGTTACCGCTCTGACTGTTACCGATCTGACAAACTGACAAAGTTTTTTTTATATTTCCGAGTCGATCGCACTAAACCAAAATCAAACACGTGGCTTTTTCACTTGTAATAAAGGACTATACTTATATATAAAATAATTTTTAAAATAATAAAAACTGCGCATTTTAGAGCGTGTTACCGATCTGATGACTCAAATGACACACATTTTATAAAATCACTTTTAAAAATCTTACATACAATTTTAGATGCAGAAATGCAAATTTTTAATTACGATTCGATAAAACATTCCACCAGGTACTCAGTATCACGTGGTATAGGTGCAGGAAATGATTTTGGGAGCCTAAACAAAGATTGGAAGTTATTGTTACCACTCTGACGGCGGAACTTGGGACACGCTTATTTCGCATCGGCTTGAAAATCAGAAATTGATTAAAACAAAAATGAAGTAAAATATTAACAAAAGGGTAAAAATAGAATCGTTTTTCGTGCAAGTGCGTTTTTTTGGGAAGTTAGAAAGTGCGCATGGCCTGTTTGCATGCTAAGCTTTGCTACTGGGGACACGTTACCGATCTGATTTTTGATGGATAAAAACAATATTTTCTGAAGAAAAAAAAAATTTTTTTTCTGATGTTATTAGATGAATTGAAAGCAGAACCTTGTCTTCTTTCTGGGGAAAATTATTTTTTTAACTAGTTATTGAAATACTAGTGAAAATTCACTTGGGACTCAAATTGGCACTTTTCTAAATATTAGCTCATATGTGAGTTACTTTAATGTTTAATATTTAGAATGTCTGATTTTTAGATTTTTTTAAAAAATGGAAAACATTCAATAGTTATATTTTGGAACTTCCGATTGCTTTTATATCCCATTTTCCACGATGCTAAAATTTTGATTAAAATTCAACTGTGAAAATCCGTTTAACAAAGAATTTTGAGATGTATTTTAGATTTTCAATGTATATAAAACGTTTGTAAAAGCTTTAAAAATATCTCTGGTTAGCGTTAATCAATGCAAGTGTTGTTTAGCTGAAATTTACTCTTAAAATTGCATGCACGTTTCTCGGGGTCGCAAGTATTGGCTATAATTGGATATTGTTTGTGTATGGTTCCGTTCCTTTTCATTGGGGAAATTTTTTGTGTGACTTTTAAACGTGCTAATTTTCGAAATGTCAATCGGTGTCGGATTGCTTTGCATCCACAAGCTCACATCTTTTGCATTAAAGAGAAGTTCCTTGTAACCCTGAAATGAGTGTATGCAATTTTTCGTAACCTTATGCATTTATAACATGATTTAATTTAATTTTGCATGCTAAAGTGTTTAAAGTTGCAACTAACTATACCCGGTATAACGAGAGGAGGAGGCCGGAAGTGAAATTAATTTCCCCCTCTCCGCGCTTTTCCCCTGATGGTTGTCATAGTTACGGCGCTATGGACTTTTCTCCCACTTAGCTTTAGCAACAATGGCTAAATGCAAACGATTGAAATTGTGTTGTGCGAAAACTATTATTCAATCAACGCTAATAGAATACTTTTTGAAGTATTCATATAACGAATGCTCATGATAGCAGGTCTTGCTAAAACAAACCATTTAGCACTAGATTTGTTAGAAAACGTTTAGAAATAACTGAGATACGAGGACATAAATAAAAGCGTAAGCCTAATTCGATAAACATAAAATAAATGAAATGCCTCTACAGCAGTGTATTAAAAAAAGAGTGGAATGGTTGTCTTTCGTGCGGTTTCCATGGAGACGATGCGAAATTTCCGAAATTGATACGCCTATTTTAAAGTAACCGAGTATAGTATAAGTTATTTATGCTAATTTTACATAGAAACTTACGTGTTTCAAATTATGTGAGCACTTTTATTCAAGCTTTGAGAAGGAAGTCTTAAAAGCCAAACGCTAACTAAACTACATTTATGCACCATGCACTTTTTACAACTATTTTATAGAAGGTTGAATGGCACAAATGTTAATTAAAGGCATGTTAATAATGGAAATTTGAATACTTCCTCATTTCTGGTCATTAAATATTTCTCAAAGCGCACGTAATTTCGAAGGTGACACTAATAAATGGTATAAAAGGCTAAGAAAATTAAATTATAAAAGAAAAAAAAATCTTTTGTTCCTGGAAAAGGATGAATTTACTGGAACTCAAAAAAAAAATAGCATAATGATATCCGTTCTTTCAAATCATTTCTTCGCAGTTGCTTCTCACATAACTAATTAAAAGCATCACCGAATATCCTTAAAACTAAAAACTATTTCAAACTGCCGTCATTAAAATTTATCACAAGGAGGAAAACGTGCGAGGAGAAGGCGCGCTGTTTTTACCGACACGGAACCTTGGAGTGAAGGGAAGAGAAGAAAGAAGAAAAATTGCATAAATGCTCATTTTTAAGAACATCGCTACTTAATTTGACTCGCTTGACTGGAGAAGGAGTGAAGGGAATGTTTCCAAGAGAATATGTAAACGTTTTCTCAATGGTGATTTAGTAGTATAATGAAGGACCATAAATTTTTGGTGGTTACAACACACTCTGTCTTGTCACCAATTTCCTTTCTTTAAAAAACAGCTTTCTTATTTCTTCCGTTGAGGCGCTGCTTAATTTTTAGAGCCTCAGTCTCAGACGTAAGAGGAAGAAATTATTAAAAACTTGAGCAATTTTACTTAATTTGGTTGGACTATTTCCTGCCTATAAAATAACTATTAGTAAACTATGTGTTATGGTTAAGTTAGGTCTTAAGCACATAGTTATGCAGAGGCTAGAGCCATATCTTGCAGTTGATGAGTGTGTCAACCTTGAAATGATATGAAAAACAAGGTTGGTGTTTGTGTGTTTAGCCCAGTGGTTGGAAAAACTACATTTGTTTTGTAGCGAACTACAACTACTTCGTTATAAATGTAGTTAACTACAACTACAACTACTTTTTTTTAATGTAGCGACTACAAACTACTTTTGAATTGTAGTCGCTACTTCGCTACTTTTTAAAAAATAAAAAGATAAAAAGCACACACCGTTTGAGGATTGACCGAAAAAAATTCGAAAAGTGGTTTACATTAATAAATTAACTCATTTTAATGTGGAATAGAACTAGGAATTGTGTTTGAATTTATTTGTTACTTTTCTTTTTTGCTTAAATTTGTCCTTTTTAGATTTTTTTAACAATTTTTACGAGTATTCGCTACAAGAAAGGATTCAAAAGTTGAAAGATTGAAAGAATTCAACCTTCAACTTTTTTTTTAATTTCTTGCCAGGGAATATTTAGGAACATGAAAATTATTTGAAGGAATATAAAAATTTGGATGCCAAATAAACCAATGGCATCAAATAGATAGAATGTATTTCGTCAAAATGATGAATCTAAGGATCAGCTCATATTTTTGTGGTTTTTATTTCTCATTGCGTCCGCTGTTGTACTCGTGCAAGATTTGCATCAATCAGAGTCAATTAAACCTTGTTTTTTGTTTGGTTCTCTCTTTTTTATTTTTTTTTTCATTTATTTTTTTTTTTTTTAATTTAAAAGTAGTTTCCAGAAATCGCTACAAACTACTATTTTTTTTTTCGCGCTACTCACTACTCTACTTTTTTCAAAAAGCAGTGCGCTACACTACAAACTACTAAGAAAAGGAGCTACTACAGTAGTTTCGCTACTTGTAGCGCGCTACTTCCGACCACTGGTTTAGCCAGTATTTATACTGAATCATTTTTATTTCCGGGGTTGCTCAGTAAATATTTTTGACTTAGGGTTTTTTCAAGTAGTTCTTGTATTGAATCGCTAACTCATCTAAATAGGATTCATAGCAGCATTTCTTTGCTATAAACAATTGCTTTAACAGATTTTTCTTATTTGCTTCTTTGCCTAGATAAACCTATCCTGAAAAATTAACTTGTCACAATCGAGGAAACTTACAAGTCTCACCAGATCGTGTAGAAAAATACTGACACAGGAAAAATAAAATGGTAGAACCAAGATAAGAAGTTCTCTATATTGAATTAAGACGTTTTTCTTTCCGAAAAGGAGGAATAATATGTTATACGTTTTCTTTTTTTCCCGTGTTTGTGCAAAGAGCTAAAATTTAGCAAAAGAACTGTTTTAGTAAGTACCGATGCTGTTCTTGAATTGATATATTTTTCCTTTTATTCACCATACATGTTAGAACACGAATTAGCTTATTTTGAATTCCTTATTTTTATTTTTTTAATTTTGAATTTAATATTTGAAAATAAAAGCTTTCCAGAAAGAAGTGAACACTCGTCGCCAATATAACAACTTGGATATAATGAGGCTTCAAGGTTTTTCTGTCAAGAGAGAATTGTAATTTTTGGATACAAGCTTATGTTGCGCATACTATATTCTTTACTTCACTGGATCCATATTAATGAAACAATGAAAGTCAACATCAAGGTGTTTTAAAGAAAGAAAGGAGCTCTCCTTATATGACGCCACACTTTTCTACAATTCTAAAATATTTCTTGAATTCTAATCTAAATTTTCATCATCATATATTATTACTCTACGGTGTTTTTTGCGGGCACGCTAAGACTTCAGTAATATTTCATCAAACTTTAAAACTAATGTATCAATTTTGAAGCTATTTTTTTCAGAGCTATAGTGAAAAATAAAACAAAACTCACTTTTTTGCTGTTATTCAAAAATTTACTTTAGTAAAACAGGTTTTTGCATTCCTTAAGCTTCGCATGAGTCATCTAGTTATTAAAAATGCTGTTTAATTTCCTAAATAATGTTTTTTCACGTGAAATTATCAGTTTATACACAAATCTTCTTTCTTCTGATTTAGAACTCTAATATTTTAATAACTTCTCCGGAAACTTTTTTTCTCAGATAAAAATCAAGATTTTTTTAAAAATTTCTTTTGCACTTTTCTAAGTGCTTAGAACCAATTAATACAAAAAATGAATTCATCATTCAAAGTTAGACTGATGGTCTGAGGCGATTTAAAATTATTTTGCTGCTAAATGTCAGCTAGTCAAAGATGGGAAGCGATTTGCAAATCCGACAACAGCTGGACTCATTATGTGTGGGACGACTGATTAGAATCGGAATCCCTGTAGGCTCGATTCGAATGTAAGAATGAATTCCTGCATCCCACTGATCAGCTGTATAAACAATTTCTAGAAATCATGCTGTGAGACGAGAGGAAGATTGCGCAGTATTCCATACCCTTTTCTAAGGCGTTCTAAGAACGAACATTCATGATCGCTTGATGAGGCATATTCTTAAAGATTGGAAAAAAAAAGAAAGATAACTTCAACTTAAAAGCGATACGTCTGGCACGTCAGGCGTATCGCATGCAACTGCGGTTATGGTTATGGATTCTTGGACAAAGCGATATGTGCTACCTGAAGAGCGCTCAAGAAATTTTCTAGAATCGTTTGGAGTGCGGGGAAAATGGAAGCGGAAATCATTGAAGCAAAAGCAAGGATCGAGAAAAAGAGAACTTCTACATTTCATCTGTCCTTGGAATACTTTGTTTTTTGTTATTTTTCTGAGGGAGGGGGGATTAGAAAGACAAACATAGTAAAGCAATGCGTTGCAAAACACTGTGCTAAAATATTGTGCCAGAACCAAATTTTTAAATAAGACAGATGGCAGCAGCATAAGTTACACATATTTAATGAACATTCGATTGAATCATTTTGTAGAAAGAGAATGTATTTAAAAGATTCGAGAGACTGGTTTTTAATTTAAAAGCTATATAAAGAAGTGAAAATACCTTTATTAACGTGTATACTTGGTGTGATGATATTAAAAAAAAATGAAGAAAAACAATCATAACTAAAGTTTTTTTTTCTGAATCGTGCTTGTTAAAAAATTTTTAACTTGTGTATTCGTTTATGCATCAATTTTTACTACTTAAACTTTTTTTTTCTTTTTTTAAAGGAGAGAAAGAATTCTGTGGCTGCTTGGTTAAAATTTTTTTTGAAGAAAAGCCGCGAAATAAAAGTAGTAATATTAAGGACGTTCCTTGAAGCAATTGTATAGTTGTAGATCTTATTTCCCGAAACAACTTTCCCTCGAGTGTTTTCGATTCTTTTTTTTTTTTTTTTGGTAGCGGAGAAATGAATTGAAAGTCTTAGCCAGAATAATGAGACATAAGATTCTTCCTTAACGAGAAACGGATTGAAAAAATAAACCATAAAAAAAAGCACCATTCGCACAGGAATAATGATCACTTTTTCCAACAATGGCGCCCCAGTTATTCCATTTAAAAGCATCTTCTAATCGCGTATCTCTTTCGATAACTAAAAACAATTCACTGGGCTCTTTTTTAAACAGGTGTTTTAAGCAGACTGTGACGATTGCTTTATGTGTGTTAGCAGGAGAACAGAATTTGCAAAAACTATTTTTTCTCCTTTCGTTATAAACTGATGTTCGTTCTCATTCCGTAGCTTATTAAGATGGGGTGATCGTTATGAAGATATGGTGGTATCATTAAATGGAAGTTATTTAGAGTAGGAAAAGCATCGATACGTTTATTTATTTATTTGAAGTTTTTTTTTTTGGTGAATGTTCACGAACTAAAGACTTTTCATGGCGTCCTGTATCCCAATCTACTTCTCTGCATGTAATGGAAAAGTGTGCTCGTCTTTTTTTTTCTTTCATTCTTCCTTTTTTTTTTCTCATAATGAAACCGATTTTTTTTTTAAAGAAATGTAACAATTGTAGGAATCTGAGTAAATATCGGTAATAATTGATATTGTGTTGTATTTCTTTCACTTTATTCGGTGAGGGAAGAGTTTAATAAAAATAGTTTCATAAAAAATGACAAAGAAAGAGAGAGAGAGAGAGCGAAATTGAACTGCTCTCATTCCAGACATTATTTTCATTGTATCTTCACTATTTGAAAATATTTCCTCATATCTGACATAAAGAAGTATTTTCAACTTAGTCAGAGAAACCGTGGCTTATTTTTTTAAAAAATGATTTCAAACTTGGTTAGATAACTAAAACTTAAGTCTTCCGTATCTTTTTTCTCAACAAAAATTGCTCGGTCTCAGCATGGAGCATTAAAAGAAAAAAACGAAAAAGAAAAATAATTTTGTGTATTTTTTTTTTTTTTACTCTTTTTTTAAAACTTATTTTATTTTATTTGTTTGTTCATTTAGCTAGTTTCATTTCTAAAGATAATTCACGAAAAAATCAGGCTTCAATCAATTTCGTCATAATGATACTATTTCATTGTATCAATATTTCTTGCAACTAATCCTAAAAATTTTTTTCTAAGAGGTATAATTTTTTAACCATCTTTTATGAACCCAATTAGAAATGGGTTTCTTTTCCTTTGTTCTTGATAAATATCACTATACTTACTATTGCATTTCATATTAAGCAGTTACATTGGTTAACTTTTCCGCAGTGAATGCTTTGAATCTACATTTAATGAAAGTCAAAGAGGAGAAAGGGAGCAACAATAAAGTGCAAGATAACTGAAATTTGTATTGAATCGGCGTGATAAAAATAAT
Source organism: Uloborus plumipes (assembly GCA_038373865.1). NCBI lineage: Eukaryota > Metazoa > Arthropoda > Arachnida > Araneae > Uloboridae > Uloborus > Uloborus plumipes. The sequence continues at coordinate 57,053 of JAXGGA010007645.1, forward strand.
AGTGGCTCTTCTTTTTTTGTCCCCTTTGCTTTTACTACACTACTTTAGTATAATTACCTGTATTTGAGGGTAAATTAAAATAATAATGAATAGTGATTTATAGATAGTTGTAGTTAATATTGAAAAGTAAATTGTTTGAAATAAAGTCGCAGAGTAAAGTAAAAAATTGGGATCTATATTTTGACATTAAAGATTTTAAAGTATTTACTAGTTACATTATAAAATCAATGTTTCACCATAAAAAACACAAATTGCTTATTCATAATTATTTTAAGGGAAAAAAAAAGCTGTTTTGGAAAAACTAATTGTTTGAAAAAAGAAATGTATTACGAGGTATTCGTCAATGGGCAGCCAATTAAAGTGTCGCTGACAATGATTAAAAATGAATTTATCATTATCATTCGCAAATATTCCAATTTTATTGAAATTATTCAGCGAGAAACATTTTTTTTGTTCGTAAACAGATTTTTTAATACTCAATGGAAACTACTGCAAAAAACAATTCTCGATTTTATTTAATATTTTTCCGAATACAAAAAATACATTCAAACAAATAGAACAGAGCACAATATCGCGTTCTACAGTAATAACAGTTTCTTCTGAAGTCAAAGCAATTAAGCAGAAGGCAGGGGAAAATAATCTATTTATTCTTTCTGCGAAGAAACTTTGTAATCGTGCCCGTCTAGACATCATACAGACACCTTATTGTAATAATTTTAAATGCAGTACCTGTGATCTAGTCGGATTCATTCATTAATTTTTTTTGATGCACGTTGAGCTCTATTGGTCCCCCATGACAGTATAATAAGACAAAATAACTTTAAAAACTGAGCAAATGAGAGGCGCACTAATAGAAGCTAACCACGAAATTTGTTTGGTATTTAAAAATATTATTTGCATGTACGAAATAGGTTATAACGCTGAATTTGAAATAGAAAACCAGTTGTAAGATTTACAATTTAGAGTTGTGTGGAGGCAATCTTAGAAATAGATGAAGACTTTTTAATAGGATATGTATTTTAAGATATTAAATATGTTTTTCAAATTTTATCTCGTTATTTCTCTTTTAGTAATTAATATGTTCAAATTATGAGTTGAAACATGAAAAATCATTGAAGAAATGGAGTTACTGAATTTTCATTACGTATGTAATTCAAATTTTTTCATTGTTAATTGGTTTTATGAGACTTTCTTCAGAATAATTTAGCAACTTCAACATTTAAAAAAATATATCAATTATGTTAAAATTATATTGAACGCATTTCAATTTTTTTTTCGCTTTTGTTTTTAAAATGCTTACTAACAACCTTAATAAACTGATAATTGTTAACAGCGCTATTCAAACTAGCGGTGTTATGGACATTATTATTTTTAAAAACATTTTTAGGTAAAAAATTGAAATGTCATTCTTAATACTCTGATGTTCATGCAACTCCATTGCTAGAGTTTAAAGCTCTTGCCTCTGCATTCTCTTTGCGACTGCATATTTTTTAACTTCACTGAATCCTGGAGCTGTTTTAATTCATTTCTTTTTTAATTGTTCATGTATAATTTACATAAACAGTAGAGTATTTCAGTTCGAAAAGTTTATTTACTTCTCTGCTGTCTTTTACATTTAAATTATAATTCAAACAAGAAGGTAAAAGCTTTCCTTGTGCTATTATGAAGAAAAATTTAGCTGTAGTTGCTGTAGCAGCTCTCTAATCAGAGTAATTTAAGAGGCATTCCTAAAAAGTAATGCCTCTTAAATTACTCTGACACTTTTCTGGCATTTGCTATATTTATATTAAACTTTGTTGGTTGTTAACATCAATCGGAAACATTAAAATTTTCGTTTAAAAACAATAAGTACTAATGGACTCCAATACTTTCTCAACAAGTGTTGATTGCATTTCCATTTGAAGAAAAATCTTCGGCATCGATATAAACAAAAATCGCAGTATAATCATTTTTGGCTGATATGTCACTCAGAAAAATGTTGCAGTTGTCGCTGTTTTGAAATCAAATCCGTTGTCTTCGTAGTCCTCATAGCTGTGGGCAGCTGCAAAAACGAACGTCCGCCGTGACATCACAACCGGCAGATGCTCCTTCGTTACACGTACATGGCCTGAAACGTCGCATGCTGCTAAAAACACTTAGCACTTTTGACGAAATTACGCCGAAGAAATTTGGGGCAGTTATTTCTTTATTTCTTCATTTATTTTTTGTTTTTTAAAGAAAAGTATTGTGCCTTCTCAGACATCAATTTAATGCTACGGAAGGTTATTATGTGTCTGAATTTGATTTGGGAAAAATGTCAAAGTATTTTTTACGAAACATGGTGTACTCAAAAATCATCCATTTTGTTAACAACGCATATGAACCAGTCAATTATCGTTCAACATCAGTTGTAAGGAACACAAGTTATAACGCCTAGTTTAGTCCCCCCACCCCCCGCCTAATGTTGTTACAAACTGCTTGTTAGGTGCTAATTAAATTAAAAATGACGATAATAGAGAGAAATTACCAGTGAAATCGTTTTAATCAATTTATAAGTTCAGATATTTTTGACAGGTGTTAAGCTGATTTTTTCATGAGTGTAATTCTTTCTCAAAACCTCAGAATGGAGTTTCAGATGACCACGTTGTTTATTTAAAACAGAAAGTTAATGTTATTAAAAATATTGTAGCAGTTCTTATTATTGCATGAACTAAGAACAAATTTGATCTAGAGATGAATTTGAAGAGCGTAAAAATAGCGCGAATATTAAAGAGCTGAGAGCTGCTAATTTCGTTCATACCGTATTAGTGAATTCATGTATACATTTTAGTAAATTCGTATTTAAAAAAAAGAACACAATCGTGTTTCTGAAAAATAACTTCGAGATGCAGTGTTATTTTCCCTGAAAAAGTGTTTCTTCACCTTATTTGACCTAAGGACTTGTAAAATCTGAAAATATTTTGAAATGCCGATGGATGCCGTTTTCTTTTCTTTCTTTATTTTTGAAGCAAAAGATCTCTTCCAGGTTAAATAAATACTATTTAGATTAATTTTTATACCATTTTTACAGCAAGATTTTTAATTAAAAAAAACCGATCTTTAAATGAATAAAGCTTTAAAGAATGTTTAAAAAAAATAAGTCAGGAGTAACAAGTGGCAAATGTAAGCACACTAATCTTCAAAGACAGAATTATGGATATTAGTTTCTAATATCGGGTCCTTCCATAGAAATGTCAACCTCAGCTGAAGAAAAAAAAAAAAGTGAAAAAAATATCAATAAATAAATAAATAAATAAATAAATAGAAATCATACAACATAAGAAGTTTAAAAAATTTGAAAAAGTATTGTAATTATCACTGAGATTAGCCATAATAAATAGTTTGTAGTGTGTTTACTGCTTGTTATTCGAATTCGATGGTTACGTTAGTCACGATACGTTAGTATCCCATCTTGAGTAAAAGTGACACTTAAGACTAAAAAAAATTAAGATTAAAAAATGTGTTTTATGTTTTTAAAAGCCAAATTTACGCATTTTTCAAATATATCATTCAATTTTTAACACTTGCTTAAATTTGAGAAATTTTTGCCTCACAACATGAGCATTAATTTTCAGCGTTGCAAAAATGTTACGTTAGTCACGCTGCTATTTAGGTTGAAAAATATCTACTGTCAGTAATTTTGTTTTAAATTCTTAGCAGAAATGATACATAGATACCATGTACATTGTAAATCCATCAGCATAACTAACAAATATTTTTTATCCTTTAAGTTACAAGTAAAAACAGTTACAAAATCAGCTCTGAATGTTACGTTAGTCACTATATGGAATGGCCCTATCACGGTATTTACAAAAGAAAAAAAAACTATTTTAATTTTATTATTTTTAATAAGAAAATTTAATTTGAATCGGAGGAGGGAAAAGATCAGGCCAAAGTTTTCCGCAAATCAGTATCGGACCGTAGGTTGAGAATCCCTGCCTCTGAAATATTTCTACTAAGTTCTAAGAAGGAAATTAGACTCGCGCCCTTTATAAACAGAAAAATGAAAGTTGTGCCCTTGGCAAAGAGGCTGAAGTTCAACAACTCCTTTGTATCATTGTTTTTCATACTTTTATTGTAAAGTTAAGATTATTTTTGGAGATGGATAAAAGTGACGCGCGTTAATAATCCCGGGTTTGCCGAAATGCCGGTGATTCTAGTTTGCCGAGATACCGGTGATTCTAGTGTAAAATGAAGTTTAAAAATAACACTTTATGGAAATTCATTATTTATCCATTTCCGTCAATCCGATTGAGATTCATTAAAGCGAATTCAACTCCACTTGCTCGAAAAGGTCTCTGCCGGTGAAAACATTCTAAA
>JAXGGA010007646.1:0-61371 GCA_038373865.1 Uloborus plumipes
ATGTGATCAGTCGAAATGCGCAAGAACAATGCTTTAGTTCACAAGCACTCTTCTTACTTATTTTATCGATCCACTAAAGGGATGAAATGATGGGAACCGGAATCGAACCCGGGTTTGTGGCGTGTGAGCTAAGTACTACCACTGAGCCACTAGGGTTCAAGTACATAGGAAGTATTATATTGCAGTCTCCAGATGTTATAACGGAGCTTGCTTAAATTATAATTATATTTTAATATATAATATAAAATAATTATTAAATAAATTAACATATGCTTAAAAATTTTATTAGCAGCCCAAACAAATAGCAGGATGTTGAAACCAGTTTTCTTGGCCCAAGCGGACAGCTTTAAAAGTCAAGAATTTTAATTTTTTACCATTTGACTCATATTAGGATAATAAGTATGTGTGCTCACCTCTAATTTAATTTTAACAGCAGTACACTGCAAAAAAGGAACTGTTGTTTTCACAGTATAATACTAGCAGCCGAAGTTCCAATTTAAAACTGTAAAAAGCACAGTAGTTAACTAACACTAGCTATTTTACAGTTTCTTACTGTAAAGTTAGAAATTCTGCAGTTTATTGCCGTAAAATTTAGCTGTATTATACTGTAAAAATAACAATTACTGCCAACAGAGGTTTCAGTTTAAAACTGTAAAATGAACGGTAATAAACTGTAGGATTAGCATTTTCGCAGTTCATTACTCTAAAATTAGTAATTTTACAGTTCAGTAGGGGAGACCGGGCAGGTTTTCGATTTGACTTTAACTCGTTAGCGAGCCAGTAGAGCAAAGCATCGACCATTTAAAAGGCAGCGCTACTAGACGAAAACTGCGAGATGCAAATGCACCCACAGCTCGATCATAGCATCCTAAGACTGCAGTTTCGCCCTTATTATGGGATCCTCAGTTAGGAATAGCCAATGATCGAGCCGGGGCAAAAATCCTCTTAATGTAGCTAAGATAGCCAACAAACTGGTAGATAAAGTGAATTTATCTTACCAGCGAGCGTCCGCAAAGGAGATAGGTAAGATAAATTCCGCTGGTAAGATAAATTCACTTTATCTACCAGTTTGTTGGCTATCTTAGCTACATTAAGAGGATTTTTGCCTCCGGCTCGATCATTGGCTATTCCTAACTAGAGCTCCTTTAGAGGACAGACTGACTTATCCAACATTTTGGTTCCATGGCATTCTTGGATCTAGCCTTGTTACAGATATTTGTAACACATTAATATTATACCTGGTTGCTCTGGGGTAAAATAACTTATGATCAGTTGGATAAAGCACCATATTAGGTAAATTAAAAAAAAAAAACTTTTTTCTCGAATTTAAAAACAGTTTATTGGAAAATGTTTCATAAAATTGGGTCTTTTTTCATATTGCACTTGTTTTAAGCCTGAGTTTATGAAATGTTTTTGTCATATAGACAAAAATAGTCAAATATCATCTATAAAGCTACAATTCAAGCTTAGCTTCCACTTTTCTTCAATGCGACTTGAGTACAAATACCAGTGGTTCCACCGCTACCGTTTTGGAACCAAAATGCCGGATGAGTCAGCTCTCCTCTTATAGGAGCCTTATTCCTAACTGAGGAGCCCATAATAAGGGCGAAACTGCAGTCTTAGGATGCTATGGTCGAGCTGTGGGTGCATTTGCATCAGTTCTGCCTCAGCCCTGGCTTATGGGCGGTAACTCATTGCACACGAAAACTACGAGAGTTTAGTTTTAGTTGGATGGCTGTTAACATTGCTGCGTAACGTTAGTTTCACTTGTTTTTATACAGCTAAGTAAATTGTGATGACCTCATTTAAACTAAAAACAATAATATACGTCTTAAGTTAAGTTTTTGTCAGTTGTAATCTTTCGAAAAAGCACATTTAGGAACTATAGCTCCTAATGCTCTTAATAGCCTCCCAGTGATGTGATAGTTTGTCCATAAAATTCTTTTTTTGACCGTCTGCGTGAAGTTAAAGGGAAAACATGGCGACGGAGCACGTTTTCGAACACGAAGCCGGGCATATATCGAAAACGTGCCCCGTAGCATCGAAAATATGCTGTGCCCCCTTCGATTGCTACTGGGCAATTCCACGTAACTTACGTTACATTTCGACCAACTCTTAGGGGCAATTCCACGGTAACTTACGTTACATTTCGACCAACTCTTACGCATTTAGCACCTCAGTACAGACAAGTTTTGTTACACAAACCTTGTATGAAAGCATTCTATGAAAACGTCAGTTGAAAGAAAAATTAAAATGCAAAAATATTCGATGCATTTAAATTTTATAAAATCTAGCAGTCAAAGATAAGACAGTAACTTGCGTTACACAAAAAGGGAATGACATAATATGAAAATTAGTTCTAAGGCAAATTTCTGCTCTATTACAGCTGTTTTCTTGTTTGAAGTATGATTTATCAGTTCCTTATAAATGCTTAGTATTTTATTTTCATAAATTTAAAAATTTATTTAAAAAATTGAGGATTAAGGGGCTTTCAACTGGGTAACTTACGTTACAGTAACTTACGTTACGAAATTTACTTACAAGCATATCTTTATTACAAAAATTAATGAATGAAAATTACAGCTTAGTTTAGATCAAAATATTGGAAATTAACAATTGTGAATGAAATTTATAGAAATTTAATACCAAATTTAATGACCAATCAAAAATATTATATAACATAATACTTAAATGCATACTGGTCGCTGTTATTAACAAGTTCAGGTAGTTCAATTTTTCGAATAACGTTTTCTTTCTTATAATAAATTTCATCTGTCGTTTCAGGCCATTTATAATGGGTTCCATCAGCAGCCATTACTTTTACTTTAAACTCGTTTACTTTAATAATCGTCACAACTCAAGAATAAAATGTATTTTCGCACACACCATTCACCGGCTTTTATCTCTGTTTTTTCTTCTTGTTCCTTGAAATACTTAACGTTGAAAGATTGATCATTTGCTTTACCAAAAGTTAAAATTTTCATTTCCAACTTCAAAGTGCTGCCAAAACTAAAAATACTACATTCTTGACAAAAAATTAGTATAAATAATAAACTTCTAACATTTTTAAACCAAAAAATATGCAAAATAGACGCATTGCTGTAATTTGATTTTTCCAACGCTTTTCCACACTTGCATGGAATTGTCCTACTATTTATCGATGTTTATTATACTATTTACACTAAAATGAAGCAGAAATAGTTAAATACACATGAAAAGGTAAGCTTCCCTTTTGACAACTTATATTTTTAAACAAAAAACAGACAAAAAATAAATTACAATCTCTATCATTCATGAGAGATACATGTTAAAACAAAATAGGCCTAAGTGTTTATAAAAATAGCATTAAAATGATATGTTCGCAGAATGACTTGATTATTATGACTTGATATTGATCTATGTGGTGGGTTTTCAGATTTGTCATGGTACGACACTACAAAAAGAAGTCTGAAAGAGGCAAGTACACCATAGAGACTATGGTAGAAGCTGTCAACAAAGTAAAAAAAGGAAGAAGTATGCAAAGTGTAGCGGCAGAGTTCAGATTGTGCGACAGGACTTCGGCAAATTATTGTAGAAAGTTTTAAAAAGCGAGTCCGAGGAAACAGACCGGCAAAGGAAGAAAGAAGAGAAAACTGGCCATTTTCATCGAACCTCCAGTCAAAGAGAAGCTTAGACTAGAGCAGCAACATGCTAAGCAGAGAAAACAATCAAAAATGAGAATGAAAAGAAAAATACGAAAAATGTAAAAAAGAGTTTATTTAAGAGACAAGTCCGATGAAGAATCAAGTGATGAAGAGGAAGAAGACTGGGTTTGCATTTACTGCTTAGAATTGTACAGTAAATCTAAGGTTAAAGAGATGTGGGTAAAGTGCACTCGGGAAACCCTACGTTCTTTATATGCATTAATTGTGACAGTGACGATGACGGTTAGTGCTTTTAACAGTCCCACATGTATTAAAATTATTAAGTAGCCAAGTTGGTGATGAGTTTTTTTTATTGCATATTTACTGAAAATCAATAAGTAACTCCCTTGAAAATATTTTGTTTGATTTCCTAAATTATACTGATATAAGTGCATGCGAAAACTTGCCCCTGTCACGGGGCACATTTTCGCACGTGACATAACGACACTTATAACTGTTTTTCTATGAAATAAAGCTTAATTGATGTAAGTACTTCTACGTTGTAGCCAAGGTTTCTCTGAATGGTGTAGTACAGTTTTTTCAAACTTAAGTAAATAAATAAAAATTGCAAAAAAATAATTTAAAAAAAGAGTGAAAAACTGCTCCTCTTTCCCCTACTGTAAAAGTAGAAATTTTACAGTTTATTACAATAACATTAGCTGTATTATACTGTAAAAACAACATTCATTTTTTACAGTGTTATATGAAAGGTGTAAGGATATTAAGGCACATTTTCGAACGTTAATAGTTTTAATTATGTTCGGAATGTAAGAAGTTTCAGATATAATTTAGATGCAGTTAAAAGCAAATGTTACGAAAAAGTATGTACGTATGTAGATAGTTTCAATCCTTCTAACAACGACTTTAAACTATTGCTCTGCGGTTAAAAGAATTTGCTAACAACTGATGCATTTCTTAAGGGAAGTCGAAGAAAAAAGTAACACCAACTCACTAATTACACTCCCGTTTATAATAAATTATTTCTGCAAGAATAGCATTACCATGAAGCTTCACATAAAAACTTCAATTTAAATTCCAGAACGGGAAAGCTCTAAATTGAAAAATCGATGAATATCTGTATTATATCTATAAAAGTGATACAAAAGACAGGGAAGTATTAAGGAGAAATATAAAATGCGGAGCAGAATTTTGGAAGGGAGGAGTAGTAGTTTTAAAAAGGAGGGAAGTTGTCGTTTGCACACTAGATATTTTACTTTCATATTATTCACGCTCAACTATAGTATTGTATTCAGTAACGTACCAAGATTGCTCATAAAGTTATCCTTATAACCCACTTATTGAATTAATGAATTTTATTTATCATATTTTAATTTTAATGCATACTAGATTAATGTCTATCTATACTACGGTTCAAAAAAACTATCTTGTATAGTTCAGGCATTTGTCAGTATTTTGCGAAATACAGCTTGATAGATTTCGCTGTCTGTACATTTGGTGCTTTCAAAATCTCTGAAGAATATTTACACTGCTGAAAACAATTAGGGGAGCACATGGTTTTAACAAAATTCTGCAAAGATGTATATCAATAAGTTATATAACATGAATCGTCCATAGTTTAGAGCCTACCAGGAAACGGAAGAAGAAAACTTTATGTGCAAATTAAAGTTAATGACGTCAAAGACCAGAAAAAGGAGATAAGTGCAGAAATCGGGATATTGCAGAAACGTCCGTTTTATTGCCGCAACTGATATTCGATAGCGTAGTAGTTTTTTTTATATTTTTTAGGAGACAAGGTTACTTGAGAATGTCTCAACAACGTGATTTACCAGACTCAATGCCATGGCGTGTTATAAGCTGGCTGGAATCCGGGAAAACACAACGTAAGGTCGCGGATGATGTCATCCTAAGCGTTGCAAGACTGTGGAATCGATTCCAAGAAACAGGAAATGTTAGGCGTCTATCAGGGTAAGGTCCGCCATACGCCATTACTGCAACTGATGACCGGTATATTGGGTTAACCTCATGTCGAAACAGAATGGATAATGCTACGCATTTGCAAAGACAACTGTTCTTGGCAATAAGACGAAATGTGTCCAGCCAAACAGTACGCAATTGGCTTCATAAGGGTCATAACTCTATGCACGTAGGCTCTAATGGTCTTCATTTCTTTGACCTCACACCACCGTGTGGCCCGAAGAAGATGGGCTGCGGAACATCGAGACTGGGAGCAACATGATTGAAGCCAAGTGTTGTTTACAGACGAGTCTCGATGCAGTTTGGAGAGTGACAGCGGATGTGTTCTGGTATGGCCGGACAGGGGCACTCGAAATAACCCCGCATTCGTTCTTGAAAGATCACAATACATACGAGTTGGTTGTTTGGTAGGGAGTGGAATCACCATAGGAAGACGTACGGACCTACATACCATTTGGAATGGCACTTTGACGGACGCAGACGAGATACTGAGATTTTATGTCATCCCTTACGCTAGAGCTATTGGAGATTCCTTTCTTTTGCAAGGCGATAATACTCGTCCGAAGAGAACTCGTCAGGTGGAGAACATGCTTGACGCTGAAAAAATACAGTGTATGGAATGGCCAGCGTGCTCTACTGACCTGAATCCAATTAATAATGTTTATACCACACTCGGACGACGCATTGCTATGTGACCAAGGTCGCCTGTTACGTTTCGAGACTTGGAGATTACACTTCTCGAGGAGTGGAACAGTATTCCCCAAAGTCAGATCGATAACCTTATCGCATCCGGGTCAATCCATGTCAAATCACCCAGGAAAACGGGATTTTGTAACCCATGTCCTCGGATTTTGATAAAACTTGGTGTATTTAATATTTTTATGGTGGTAAGTAACCATATGAATTCTCTTGCCCATATGTAATCTGGTTTTTGTTTTACAGACCGTCAAACTTTTCAAAAAATTGCATTTTCTGTCAACCGTTAAGCCTAATCTGCATGTATACGTATCTCTTCAGTAAATTATGACGGGTGCAGAAATCTTTCAATATTTCCAAAAATTCTCAGATATGTTGCTGAAAGTATGAGGATTTTATAAAAAAATACTTGAAATTAAAAAAAAATAATTTTGTTTGAATAAAATTTGAATAAACTACGACAAACATTTTTTTTCTTGTGCAAAACATGAGTTTACTTAAGTGGCATTTCACGAAAAGGCGGAGGTCCTATTCAATAATGGAAGCATTCGAAATGAGCCTGAAGGTGTGTTCTATCATTGCAAAGAATAAAATTAGTGGTTTTTTTCGTTTTCTTGCTGCTGTTGCACAATATACACATTTCAGTATCAAAATTTTTGAAAAAAAGTTCCAGTCGTTTTCCTAACCTAAATTTCACTGAAAAGCAAATATACCTTTATTTTTAAGTGTATTTACAGCCCTATTATGCTACTTAAAAATCATCTTAACCCCTTATTAAGCAAAAAGAAAAGTGAGAAATAATTTATGACTCCCAAATTCAGTTGTTAAGTTCAGAAAAATATCAAATGTAGAAAAAAGATGTGCAAAACATGAATTCACTTTAGTAGCTTTTTATGAAGAGGCGGAGGTCATATTCAATATTAGAAGCATTCGAAATAAACCTAAAGGTGTGTTCTATCATTGCAAAGAACAGAATTAGTGGCTTTTTTCGTTTTTTTTTCTTTTTTTTTTTTGCTATTGCACAATATATACATTTCAGTACCAACATTTTTGAAAAAAGTTCTAGTTATTTTCTAACTTATTTTTCAATATTTTTTGTGTAAAAGAAGCATAGCTCATGCTTTTGTAGCATAAAAACGTATTATATTTATTTTTAATGATTTATAATGGTATTGAATGTGCGAAGAAGAGATAGGATAGCATTGTCTTTGAAGAAAAAATAACAATGAAAAATATGAGTTTCCGAATATTATCGGATTGTTTGTCTTTGAAATGTTTGTGTGATCCTGTTTTCAGCAAATTTAAGGAATATTCTGTTTGATATTTTAACGCTCGACCTTCCTTGCATTTCCGACGTCGGACAGTACTTGTTGAAGTCAAGTTATCATGAAATATTCGGAATACTTATTTTGTACATATTCAATCTCCTTTTGAAGAGAATAGTAACATCTTCCAGAATCTTATGTTACGGACCGTTTGACGTAGTTATTTCATCTAACATCTTACCATTTCTTGGTTATAGTAAAGATAATAGTCCTTTCTTAGGTAAAAGATAGTCTTGCTTCAAATCCAGCATAGTCACTTACTTGAAAATTTTCAATTTTTTTCTTTTAAATTCCAATAGCAAGTGTCGAAAGCTGTATTTGCTCTTAACTGGATGCTGAAATTTCTAGTTTATTTTTATTGAATTATGTCTGTCCGGGGCTCTAGCTTTTTAATTATCTCCTATTATTATTTATCAGCGCAAACCAACCTTCCTGATAAGCGAATCCAATGAAAACCAAACAAACCAAAATAGAAAACCCACTCACATTCTTTATCCCTCTTATCACTATAACCCATATTTTGATAAAATAAGAAGAGACCTGATACATGCGCAAATACAAGGAAGGTTAAGCGTTAAAATACCAAACAGTATATTCCTTAAATTTGCTGAAAACAGGATCACACAAACACTTCAAAGACATACAATCCGATAATATTCAGAAACTCACATTTTTAATTATTATCTTTACTTTAAAGATTGTGCTATCCTATCTATTCTTCGCACATTCAATACAATTATAATTCATTAAAACTAAATATAATACGATTTTATGCTACAAAAGCATGAACAATGCTTCTTTTACGCAAAAAATATTGAAAATTAAGTTAGGAAAATGACTAGAACTTTTTTCAAAAATTTTGGTACTGAAATGTGTATATTGTGCAATAGCAACAACAAAACAAAAAAAAGCCACTAATTTTATTCTTTGCAATGATAGAACACACCTTTAGGTTTATTTCGAATGCTTCTATTATTGAATATGACCTCCGCCTCTTCATAAAAAGCTACTAAAGTAAATTTATGTTTTGCACGTCTTTTTTCTACATCTGATATTTTTCTGAACTTAACAACTGAATTTGGGAGTCATAAATTATTTCTCACTTTTCTTTCTGATTAATAAGGTATTGAGATGATTTTTAAGTAGCATAATAGGGTTGTAAATACACTTAAAAATAAATATATGTTTGCTTTTCAGTGAAATTTAGGTTAGGAAAATGACTAGAACTTTTTTTCAAAAATTTTGATACTGAAATGTGTATATTGTGCAACAGCAACGAGAAAACGAAAAAAAACCACTAATTTTATTCTTTGCAACGATAGAACACACCTTCAGGCTCTTTTCGAATGCTTTCATTATTAAATAGGACCTCCGCCTTTTCGTGAAATGCCACTTAAGTAAACTCATATTTTGCACACAAAAAAATGCTTGCCGTAGTTTATTCAAATTTTATTCAGACAAAATTATATTATATAAATTTCAAGTATTTTTTTATTAAATCCTCATACTTTCAGCAAAATATATGAGAATTTTTGGAAATATTGAAAGATTTCTGCACCCGTCACAATTTACTGAAGAGATACGTATACATGCAGATTAGGCTTAGCGGTTGACAGAAAATGCAATTTTTTGAAAAGTTTGACCGCCTGTAAAACAAAAACCAGGTCACATATGGGCAAAAGAATTCATATGGTTACTTACCACCATAAAAGTATTAAATACACCAAATTTTATCAAAATCCGAGGACATGGGTTACATGACCGGGTGAACTGACGTGGAATGACCCATCCATGACAAACAGGTGTGAAGCAGTCTTAGCTGTTCAAGGAGACAACACCATTTATTAAAACTCATGCATCATGTCTAAACAGTACCTCTTTTTATATTTTACATCTAACCAAATTGTCGACCTAAATCAGCTTTTCATGTTTTTTCCACATTTTCAAAGAATTAAAGATTAATTCAGAAGTTTTTAGGTCTTTTTTTCTGTATTGTGCATTGATACATGCGTACTATCCAATCCGTGGCTGTCGCTGTCTTGCACGGTTTTCTTCACTTTTTTTTGCGTGCTCCCCTGATTGTTTTGAGCAGTGTATAACGCATTTTTCTTAGTATCATCCGCAAACATATAACATTTTTCTGATTTATTCACATGCTTTGTATTTATGTTTTTATGTATTTTATATAAACTAGGTCAAATAGATGCAAGTTTGATTTTTTTTTTCTCTTGAAATGAAACTCGAAGTCTACGTCGAGTTTAAGATCGAATCACGTGGAATTTTTGAGACAGACTACGTTTAAGTATCCTGAGTCTCACTAAGGAAATTTGGGTAAAATGTTATATATTTTGAGTCATTACAGATCATCAAATAAAAGACTAAAAATGTTCAGTATAATTTACAAAGGTATTAAGTTTATAGGTTTGTGTACATGTTTTGCATGCAGGGTGTCGAATAAGGTCATTTACAAACTTGTTTTATTTAATTGAACCCAACCAATAACTACCGATAACACCCTGATCAGAGTTAAAACACATGAAGTGATGGGAGGGGGGGGGTAACAAAATGTAGCTAAGTTTTATTTGTACAAGTACTTGTATTATTCCTTACTTATCATACAGTATTTATATTTTAAATGACATATTTAATACGTTTAATTTTGGTGATAATTTCAAAAAGGAATTAATTAAAAGTAAGCTTTTCTTTTAAGTAGCAAATGAAATTGAAACTTAGTAGCCTTTATTAAAAGTGGGTGGGAAAATAATGGGCACTTTCCTCTTATTTTGCTTGTCAAAAAATGAATAAAAATTCAGCTTCAATTTCATTTTTGATAATTCTCAAGATGTTTTATAATCCTGTACTATTATTTGTAATTTCGACTAATATGAACAAAATGGAATAAATTTTCTCAACACTTAAATAAATTTAACAAAAAATAAAGTTTAACTATAACTCTATTAAAAAAAATAGTTTTATAATAAATTCCAGACAGATTAATGTCAAAAATAGACATTTTATTTATTATTTTTCTTTTTCTTTTTCGGACGCGTCGACACTAGAAATTTTTAAAGAAAACCACATTTTACTAGTTTAATTTTAAAACAATTTAAGTTGTTCTTATTTAATTTAAGAGAATTCAAGTTACATTGAAATTAGTAAGGTTTTCAAGTTAAAATGAATAACCTGACAATTATTTAATTCATTTATGCCCAGTAGCCTAAAAACGGGACGCTTGTTAGTTACTGCATACAAAAACCTGTAATGGGTATATCATTTTACTTAAGCTATTTTTCACAAGTTAAATAGTCCTTCTTATTGAGAAAACTAGATAGAGCAGCTAGTTGGACATCAGATTTTATTTATTGACAGCTATTTTCAGACAAATCAGTCAAGCAAAGATACAGCATGGAGGGCCATGGGGGAAAGTAAGTTTTTTTTGCGAACTTGTTTTTCATAAAACTAATTTTTTATTTAAATGATTTGCTTAAAATTGATGAGAGATGCGTTCTATAATGTTACTTTGCAAAAGTAAAGTCAAGTATGGTAGTATTTTGCTTACATATCTGCTGTAGCGTCGTCATGAATTGAGTCCACTCAGGAAGGACTTTTGTAGACAAACATTTATTTCACAATTACACAAACACAGACGCACAAACAAAATGCACACTGATAAACAAAAAACCGAGCGTAAACATTGCTAAATCCAAAGTCTCTCTTTTCGTTCTACGATCATGGCGATCACAGTCTCTGTCTCGCCATCCAGCCGGGCACCACACTCCTCCTCCTTGATGAAAACTCGCCAATCTGGCGACTTTGGCGTTGAAGATGTCACACTGCAAAGTGTCCCTTAAACAGGACGTTAAACAACTTAATAAATATGACAACGGCGAACTATTTTAAGCCTAAAATGTATGTAAACCATTCCAAGTAAGAGTTTTAAGCAGATAAAAATTGAAAAAAAAAATGTTAAAAAAAACTTGGGCATAAATGGGTCAAGTTTCTGGTTCCAACGGTTCGATGCACAATCAATTTAATTAAATATATTTTTCTTTAATGCATAGCTTGAAGATCAGTATTTCAAGTAATTGTAACTATAAAATGTGTGAATATTCACAACGTAAATTGTTATAGGCCGAAACTGACTTCATGCTTCGGAGAGGCCAAAGATTCGACCAAGCTTAATTCGATCTCTAATTGAAATTAATTAATATAAACCAGAAAACAAATACTGATTCGAAAAAGATATTGAAATGTGGGAAAAGTGTTAAGTTTCCCTTATCGTTGAACTTATACCATTGTTTGAAAAATAATACTACTTGGTGTTAAATTTGAGCCATATGCTTGTAATTAACGTTTAAAAAGCTTAATAACGGATTGAATTTTATCAGAAGAACCACATCTTCTAAACGTAAGATAAAGTTTGTTTGTTTGTTTTTGTCGCAATAAAATGGTCTTGCCACGGCAGATAATTCTGAAGCAAAATTTAGAATTTAAATAGTTTTTTCTTCGTCTAAAATATTCTACCATAAAGTACACTGTAAAAAATTAACCGTTGTTTTCCAATATATTACTGGCAGCCGAGGTCCCAATTTAAAACTAAAAGGCACAGTAATAAACTGTACACTAGCAATTTTACAGTTTATTACCGTAAAATTTAGCTGTATTATACTGTAAAAACAGCTAATTTAGTTTATAACTGTAAAATTAGCAATTTTACAGTTTATTGCCATATAATTACAGTGAACTCTCACTTATACGTCGCCTCGTTTATGCACCTTTTTCGCTAATACGACGATTTTAAATAGTCTCAGCACATTCCGTAATAAAATAATGATAGTATTATTCGTTTATGCGTCACTCTAAAGATAAATATTTCACTTATGCGCCGAATTTTCGTTAAAATGTAAAAAAAAAAAAAAAAATATTTTCTTTAAGAAAAAAAGCATTTTTCTTCACTTTTCTCTTTAATCTTTCTCCTTTACTGCTCAGGGAAGGCATTTTTTCCGCATGAGCTAGACTCCGGAGAGGGACAATTAACTATTATGCATCGTTTTAAAGGGAAAAGTTTGTAATTAGGTGTGCTACAATTTTTGTTCTCTGTTTATCATTGTATTTACGTTACAGTAATCGCCAAATCGTAATGATATGTTCCTTTTCTATAGAAACATTCATATTCATTCTCTCATTAGAAACTATGTTGCGCTCTAGTCCTTTAAATAGGCTTATTCACTTATGCGTCTTTTCTGTTGTTCCCTTAGGCCGGCGTATAAGTGAGAGTTCACTGTAGTTGTATCATACTGTAAAAACAACACTGTAATACTGGCGGCAGTGGTTTCAATTTAAAAGTGTACAATGCACAGTAATAAACTAAACGAGCAATTTACAGTTTATTACTGCAAACTAGCAATTTTGCAGTTTACTACTGTAATATTACTGTAAAATTAGCTGTATCATACTGTAAAAACAACATTCATTTTTTACAGTGTACATTTCAGAGTTCTGTGACAAACTTTTTCCCCACGCATTTGAAAACATTCTCGCTTTTTAAAATTTAACTAGGCTTAAAAGATAACCACTTTCTGTAGGATGGCCTTATCGTATTCATTATGCTTAAAGCGCCACTATTATGCAAATCCTGAGAAAATCTTTCTGGTTTAATATGCTCAGTAAACTCGTGTAGCAAAGGAGATTAATTTCTTCCAAAAAGTATATTTAGTGGAAAAATATAAAATGTTTTTGAGAAAAGTTAAAAAGCGGTAAACGAATCCTTGCAAATAAAACAACTTCAACATAAATTTCAAATTTCTTTTTGGAGATTTTAGCGTGTTTGAGGATGAAACTCCATAAAAGATTTCAAAATACGACTGCTTTTTTACTGCACAGTTTTATATTTCTTCTTGATAATGTTCGTGTGTATGAATACTTTAAAAAATTCACATTCTTTAATACATTGCTTGAAATAAGAACTAAATACTTCTGTATATTTTGTCCCAGAAAAGGTATGACTGAGCTAGCATTATTCAGTAAACATTGCATATAACCCATGTGATTAGATCACTAGCAAAAAATGGAGAAAACAAAATATGTTTCTTGATCTTTCTTAGTTTCTCATAGCTGCAAATAAGTAGTAAATTTCAGAATCTAGATTAATTACACATTAATTGAGTAATTTTAAAGACCCGGGAGATTATTACTTATATTCACAAAGATGTAAGCATTTCTTTAAAACTATTTTCAATTTTGTTTCTATGTTTTAGGATCAGAACACACAGAGTTTTTTGGTTATACATTGCTTAACTTTTAGGAAACTGAACAGCATATAAGAAAATAATTTTAGTAAAATTACAAATAAAAATATTGAAAACTTGATGAAATACAAGTAGTTAAATCAATTTCTTTTTCCCCGCTCTAGTGCAGAAGGTAGCGACCTATAACATTAAAATTCTGCAGATTTGGCATACCATTAATGAAAAACAATTTTAATTACCGGTAAAAAATTTAGAAATATATCAGTGCTCTCAGAGAAGTTACTTGCTTTAAATGTTTTTAATACGTTAAAGTTTTTATTTCAATATTTTTTTTTTTCAAATTTTAGCATAATGATTATCTTCGTAGCAATCAAGTTTTCTGAAAGTTTAATAAGTTTTGACGTAAAACAATGTTTCATGCGTCAGAAACACGTGAACATAGCTGATTCTTTTGAAAGAAATGCTTTTCGTATCTTCGTGAATATACCCATAAGTGATAATCAATCAAGAAAATTTATACTTATATATAGTATGTAATTTATTTTCCGAAATTGATAGCGTATTCCTAGGACCTTACAATGAAAAGTGACCAAGAAACTTTTTTTTTCTTTAAGTTGTTGCGTTTCCCTTAAAGGCTAGTGTTTAATTGAAAAATATTACTTGAATCATACCTTTTATACAACAAAAGTTACAGAGCAGTTGGTTGCTTATTTTTCGAGAAATTATGAATTTTTAAAAGTGTCCTAATGCTTTTGGTTACTTAGTTTAAATGCAGAGATTTTTCCACCGAGTGAAAATGATCTTTGAGACTTTTTAAGCCGTGAAGATAATTTTGGAGTAATTTTGGCGCATTGTATTTAAAAGATATATACGTGAGACATTCAGAACTCCAATTTTTGATGTTCCAATTGCCCTACATCTTTCCGTTTTAAATGATGCTAAATTTTTATTGAAAGTACAATGCATGATAATTTGCTTGAAAGATTTTTAACTGCCCGTTTTCGATTTTCAATGCGTGAAAAATGTTTCTACTCTATTATATTTCTCTCTAATAGATAATTCTTCTCTCTTAATTTAGAACATTATCAGCATTCAAAATGTCTGGCACTTTGTACTTAAAAAAGTAATAACTCATGCTAAAAATTCAATTTCTGAAATAGGAATAGACTTTTAGCTTGTATTTTCTACGCTGATATATTTTTTCCTAAATGCAACACATGATAATTCAATTGACTAATTTATAAAGACGCATTCCCGATGCTCAATGTGTGAAATATGCTTGTACCGTATCTCAGATCATTCTAACACATTGAAGTACAAGTGTTTAATTTGTACTTTTTCTATAAGGTCGTTGCTTGAATTGATTTCAAATACTCAAATCAGAATAAATAAATGTGGTCAAGTCGCTCTTAGGCAGGAATTCAAGTGAAACACCATTGCAATCGCTTCGAATTGCAATCGCTACTGGAAGTGAATTACATTATCATCAACTTAACTTGGCACTGACGTCACTACGGGTGGAGCCTATAAGAGCTCACAAGCAGTCAGCGATCTCCTCTTATTCGCCAAGTAGGCTGTGACGTTTTATCTAGCTCGTTGTTCATAGGCACACGTCATGCAAACGTCACGCTGTCGTCACGATGTTTTTATCAAGAAACGTTCTAATGTAATTCATTTCCAGTAGCGATTGTAATTTGCGATCGCCTGTTTCACTTGAATTCCTACCTTAGAGCGTTAGAACTCTTGTAGAAAATAAACGAATGAGCATGTTTTATTCATCAAAATGTTTTATTGATTTTCTTTTTTAACATTATGATACTTGCACTATTTTAAAGACATAATAAAAATAATAATAGTAAAAATAACGATAGCAATAATAAATTCTTTTGTGAAAACATAAATAATAAAAATTGACATGCTTTGTCGATTTAATGGATATGATAGGAAATAAAAGATGACAAAT
The DNA here is from genome assembly GCA_038373865.1 of Uloborus plumipes. NCBI lineage: Eukaryota > Metazoa > Arthropoda > Arachnida > Araneae > Uloboridae > Uloborus > Uloborus plumipes. Next base: position 15,851 of record JAXGGA010007646.1, read on the forward strand.
TAGGTATGAAACAAACTTTTTATCGTTCAAATGAAAAAAAAAGCATGCTAAAATGGGCTGACAAGGCAGTAGAGAAAAAATATTGATTCTGTGTTTTTTAACCTTTAAAAGGGAGATCTACAGCTCAATGAATTGTTTAATGAGACTTCCTTTTTTAATTCTTTTAGACAGGTACCTAACTTCTAAATATGCTTTTTTTTTACATTGTTTGCTAACTTTATTGTCACACAAAGTAAAAAAAAAAAGTGTTGATGTTAAAAAAACTAAAGAAAAACAAATCTTAAACATTTACTAAAATAGAAAAGTGATTGAAAAAAAAGTGAAATCGTGAGTTAAAATTGAAATGCGTTTTAACCAACCATGTTTGCTTTTTGCCAAACATGTTATTCTGCATTTTTTAATTAATGTTATCTGTCATTGTCATTATTTGTTTGCTAGTGCACATACATTTATCCTTTATCCTTAATGTAAAGTTTATATTACTCTAATACTAGGAATAATCCATGTGCATTATTGTTTCCTCAACTTCCGATAAATAATAAAATTGAAACATATAAAACATTGTTTTCTTTCTGAAACACAAAGATGAATCTTTTTCTTTTTAATTACTTTTCCTCATTATAATTTTTTTAATGCAGTTTGTTTTCAATATCTATTTGAGTAATTAAATTCAATATTATTGGAAATTCTATATTGATTTTTACATTTTATTCTATTTCATTTATTCATATATTCAATCATTCATTTATTTATTTTGCAATATGAAACAAAACTCATTTAATATTTTTTAAAGTTAAAATGAATTATATAAAATATTTGATTATTTTTCAGTTCTTTAGGCTCACTAAGTATGTATTTTTTATAGCAAAAAGTTGCTGATAATAATGTGACCTTTTGTTTTGTCGTTACTCTATTCAGTAAAATTCTCTATTTCCACAAGCTGTTAAACCATCTTATAACTATTGAAAACCTGTATAATGCAATTTCCTGGGTGGAAGAATGAGCACAGTGTTTTGTAAATTTTAGGAAAATTGAATTTTCTGTAGGTAGCTATTCACTAGGAAACAATGCCTCAGGGGAGAAATGAATACACTAAAAAGTGAAAGAAAAATATAGGCAATAGAAAAAGCAAAACGTATATTTTGAAGCACAAATTATATTAAAACCTTTCTTAAAATTTGAACCTTTGTAAAGGAGCTGACTTATTCGACATTTTGGTTCCAAAAGTGCACACGTGGTAACATTAGTATTTGTACAAAATCGCGTTGAAAAAAATGTTGCTAAAGCTGTCCCAAGTAGCATCAACTCATCGGATTTTGCTGGACCGATCAACAAACTCCTCGTAAACTGAGCCTGTAACGCACGATGACATCGTTCCGATCAGTATCCGAGCATGGTTTTCGATGAGCTACTTTTCATCGGAAAGCGATATCCTTCAGATCAACTTTCCCGATGAAAATAAGATGAGCTATATTCCATCGGAAAACGATATCCTTCAGATCAAATTTCCCGATGATTGCTCCAAATCTCATCGTATTCTCATCGGATTTTGCTGCTCGGATTCTGCTCGGCCGATGAGACATATTGGATCATCGGCCGATGAGAATTTCATCGGGTTTCGATGAATGGCCGATCATCGGCCGAAAAGATGCTGCTGCTAGGGATATATGTATTGCTTGATTGATATTAGAGAATTGCAGTCCATAAGCTATTAATAAACTCTAGAAATCAGTTATCTCGGTGAATTTGCTCAAAATGTCATTTTACTCAAACTCTGAACTCTTCTTGACGTAGCAACCAGTTTGTATAATATTTATTTCAAAAGGCTTTAAACAAGACTGGATCCAAACATTTCTTGGAACCAAAAAGTCGAATAGGTCAGCCTGTCCCTCAAGGAGCTCTGCATCCTACTTAAGATAATCGATATCATGGTTCAAGTGTAGGGATGTTATTAATCTTAGAAATATAAAATGCGAGAAAGATTTACAGATTTAGATATACTGATATATAAACACAATAATAATATTTAAACCAAAACCTTTTAAAATAAATAGTATTAGTATAAAGACTTTTCCCACTAAAACCCCGTCTCTCTTTCTAATTAAATCTAAAAAAATGGCAAGACTTTAGATTTAAACGAGAAATTTCACGGGAATTATTAAAATGTGACTAGATAGAGTTTGAAACTGACAAATTGCATCTTAACCTTCGTGGTTCCCTCCCATTTCAGTTACACTCAAGACCCTTGGGTGAACCCCAATGCTTCCTTTAATTAATTTATTATGATTATTGAATGTTACATGCATTATTTAAGTTCACACTCTTTTTAATGCTAAAAAAATAAAAATAAAAAGACACAATCAAAGTAAAATTTAGTTTATTAAATAAAATTAAAATTTTAAAGCAAAACTTACAATAACTGTAGATTTATTTACACCTGTTACAGACCTCAAAAAACATGATTTTTTGAAGTGAATTTCAAACACTTATGACATTTTTCGATGCATTTTCTGTCCAGTTCTCTTGGACAAAAGTTGCAACGTCCTCTTTTTTTTGGCATTCTGAGGAAGTGACCCCAAGGGTCTTGTGTGCAAAAACATTAAAAACAAATGGTTGATTAACAAGATATATTAAACAGAAATTGCATTGTGGTCACATATGACCTCAAGGAACCCACGAGGGTTAAATCTGCCCAGCTTGACTGCCGAATTACAAAACTATCTAAGTACATGTCAAAAATTAAGTGCACTTTTCATAGCTGCTGGTGTTCATTTTGAATATCTTTCAATAAGAGTTAATTCAACATTTAGGGTCATGTTTAAAATATTTAAAAGTGTCATTTATTCACTTCCTTGACATTTCAAAACACAATTACACTTAATCGTGTAGGAGCAATACAATTTAATAATTGCAATACGAAAATTGTGTATACATGTGCAAACAAAAAAAAAATATAACCATAAAATTAGGGGAAGATATTATACTTTTATTTCATTAAACTCATTTGGGAAATTTTGCCTTGCCTTTACATATTCGAATATTTGTAATTTTTTTTGAATACAGAATCAGTTTTTCTTCTCTTAGTTGGAGATAATACCGTTGCTACTGATAAAAAATGCATGCATTGAAACAAATTTCATAATTTTTTAAAATACATTTCCAGTATAATTTTACTGTGTAGATTGCTTTCAAGAAAATGCACCACACATTGTTAAGATATTGAGACACCGTTCAAAGAAAATCATTAAAATGTATTCACACTATTTTCTGAATTGTGACACAAATCTAAATATACAGTTTCAGTTTTCGCTTAATACAAAAGTCATTCAGCTACCATAAGTAGCAATCGGGCAATTCTACGGTAATTTACGTTATATTTCGACCAACTCTTATGCATTTAGCACCTCACTCTGGGGTTCTTGAACGGGCATTCATCAGACCCGTTGACTCTTGGGGATTGGCATTGAATGTTTACCCGACGCATATATTACGTCATGTCGGTAGGGGTTGTAACGTAACTATTTACGCATGACGGACTCACATAAATTACCGCTTTATAGGTCGGCGATGCAGGTTCAAAGTGGTAATGAATAGTAAGGACACAAGACTAGGCCATCATCCACACACAAACTTGCGAGCAATACACTACAGGTTATCGTGGGGTTTAGGGGAAATATACAGAAAATGCTCTCATCTACGGGTTTTTTTCTCAGTTGGGTCTACACGTTAGTGTTATATCTACTGTACCGTTCAGAGTAAGGTTCGGCAGACTCTTCTTCAACCAAGCGTCCTTCATATCAACAAGCCCTCGTCCAAACCCTCCCACTTGATTGCTGGTACTTTTATTGGAAATGATACGTCTTGCACTGGTATATAAAGCAGTTTTTAAATCTCTAACTTATAATAGGTTTGTTCGTTTTCACTAGTGAGGAGGATCTTAGAGGGAATGAGGAGATATAGTAAACACGGAAAAGACATGAATGCATACCGTAGAATGGCTGATTGCACTCGTTTTTTACAACATATATGAAGTCATAATTTTCTATGGCTTTTTTTTTTTTTTTTGAAAACCATTGGTCGCAGGAATGCTGGTCTATTGCAGATACCTATATAGTTCCGTTAAAAAAAGGAAAACAATCTAAAAAATGCCTATTAAATCAAATTTTCTTCATGAAAAACACTATGCTATGCACGGAAACATTTGCCCTACATAACGTTAACCTATCGTCTAAACGAGCAGTTTTATCTATCTTGCATCAAAATTGGTTGATACTTATGGAAAGACTAGATTCGAAGTAAGAGACATCAAATTTCTCTCGAGGAGCTATTTCTTTTTCTTTCAGATCACCTACCTCTGTTTACTGTCTTTCATATTTGGCAAACGAAGTTTTGCACAAGTTATTTTCATTCGATAAAATTCTTTCCTTCTTTCTTTCGTTCTTTCTTTTTATTTATTTATTTATTTATTTATTGAAATTGTTACAATTACAGTATATTCAATCTTCGCTTATGAAAAAGCTCATAAGTAATTGGTTTATAAGCAATAAAGTAATTTAAGTCTGCTTTTTCCCACACGGATTCATAGATTCCAGCAAGGAGCAAATAGCAATCCATCCCAAAGTTTCGCACACCTGTACCTAAATTAAAATTAAAGTCAAATATTTTTTTTAAAAGTTTTGTAACTATTTTTCCAGAATGGTTGTCATTTAAGCGAACAACTTTATTTTTGCTAGCGATGACATATAATTCCAGACAACTGAGGACTTAAAAAATTAAAACAGTAAAAAAATTTACCTGGTCTTGTGAAAAAAATTTCTTCGCCACAATTTTGTGTTCCCCCTCAATCTGCGAATAAAAAAGAATTAAACTAAAAATAAGCGAATGTAAAATGTAATCGTAAATACTGAAACATAAGAAGTTGTTCCCACTTGCAAAAATAAAGCGCGTGATTTTAAGTACGCCAAAAATTTGTTCTGTTAAAAAATAATATTGCTAATTACCAAATGAATAACTAGGTATTTTAAACACTATACTTCAGTATGGACACATTTAGTGATTTATTTGATAACACTATTGTAATTCAACTAAATATTGTATGCACATGGAAAAATTGTTTTAAATGAAGCAGCTGATAAACTCACTGTAAAAAATTTGCGTAATCTTACTCCGTAAAAGCGGTGACAGCATTCTGCATCCAAAGCTGCCTCCAATGCGATTAAGTAACTTAACAGATAAAACTGGTGTAACGTTAGACCAGTTTTATAAGTTACTTCCATTGTATTGGAGGCAGCTCAAAGGTGGATCCAGCTTCTGGTTCAGGAGGAGGGCATTTTCGGAAAGGGAAGGGTCAAAGTGAAATTTTTGTGCGAAAGCGGGGGTATTTGGCGATTTTTTTTGAAATTTAAGTGTCAAAAATGCAGTTTTATACAATATTTGGTAGTTAACGGGACGGGTAATGATCCCATGACCCACCTCCCCTGTATGCGCACCTGAAGCAGCTATGCTGCTACCACTTTTACGGAGTGAGGATTACAGTTTTTTTTCTTAGTGCTGGTTGACGAAAGAAATTTAAGCATATAAAAATCCCGTCACTCTTAATGATGCTATTGTCGTTGTCAGATGTAGTCTCAAGAGCACACCGTACCAATTCCCGCCACTTTAAAGGAGGGTATGTTAATAAAATACAAATCAAATGTGCAGAGCCTTTAGGCAAAGTCTATCCAGTTTGTTCTGTTGTTGGCCGCCTGTTCTCTCAGATCTTGTGAGTAGTAGTGAGAGACTTGCTGTTTTTCGTAATTTTCTTCTGTGTTTGTCACTTTAATTGTATTGTTTCTTGTGTGTGTGTGTGTGTTTTGAATGTGCTTTTTGTTTTCTTGATTTGTTGTTTGAGTTGTTTTGCTTTGTGTTTACTTAAATACTTCTGTAAGTCTCATGTTATACTGTGTGGTGCATGAGAAGCTTTTGTATTTCTTAAATTAAAAAAAAAATGTGCAGTTTTGCTAAGAAACGGAGCTGTATCCGAGACATATTTTCATTTTTCCGACAATATTTGCAGCGGAAATTCCACAAATATTTGCAATATTGCAAAATTTAGTGGAATTTCCTTTAAGAAGGTATTTTTATCTACTGAAAAGGTAGTGGAGCGGGTAAAAGCAGTGATCTACGCAAATGGATCCGTTTGACTTCTTGAGAGATATGACACGAATTACCAACCAAAGAGCTAGCAATAACTTCTGTCCATTTTCAGGTTACCAAGTATATGCCGAAAAAACGAACTGTTATGCCGTCTTCGTCACGCAATCGTTAAATTGCGTTGTATCAACTAGCTTCAAGCTTGGGATCAGACTAGAAAGCAATATATTTCCAAGCAATATTCAAATTTTCTTAAGTTATGGATCGACAATTATTCAGTCTAAAAAGATTAAAGTTCATCTTAAGTGTGTTCAATCTACTTGACTTTTGGTTTTATAAAATACTGATTTGCGAGGATTTGTGCTTCTCTGCAAAATTTTTAAGAAATTAACACACATATACCAAATTACCACAAGTATTTAGTTCAACAGTATATGCCTGATTATCTCCCCTCCAGATGCTGTAATGTGCTCATCTGGCTGCGTTTCTAAGTCATGATTCTGCATGATACTATCTGTTCTATAAGTATCAAGATGCTTATTTGTAGTTTTTCTTGTCTAAAAATCATAAGCTCCGCCTCTATTGATTTGTTTTTTCATCCCTCGTGTGTCTTTCCCTTTTATCGTAGTAGGTGTTTATAATTTAAGTCCATTTTTCAAAATGCTGTATAAAAATAACAACAGGTTAGGACTTCAAATTTGAACTGAATATGTTTAGGAATAGGGAAACTGTATGACATACGAAAAATGTCCTTCCTATACTACTGTAGCTATTAGAGATGAGTTCGGGCTCAGTTTTGAAGGCCCGAGCCCGCCCAAGCCCGAAAATTTTTAATCCGAGCCCGCCCGAGCCCGAGTGTATCAAACATCAATATATATTTTCAATTTCCACTTGGGATGCACTGCCATATGGTATATCGCAATAGCAATCGCAAATATATTATAAGTGGGTGCTATCTTTTTGAATTATTATTATTATTGCTGCCATTAAGAAAAACTGTTCTCACGCTCTTTAAGTACCCCAATATTTTATTCCGTGAGCGTTGTATTTGTATAAAAACTGACTATCTTAATATGAGATCGAGCCCGAGCCCGCCCGAGCCCGAAAGTTGCTTGAAGTTAAAGGGCCCGAGTCCGTCTCGGGCTCGGGTTCGGGCTCGGGCTTTCGGGCTCGGGCCGAGCCCGGCTCATCTCTAGTAGCTATTCTCTACTGATGTCAGAGCCTGATTTCCTCCATCTTCCGGATTTCTCTTCAAAGGAACCTATCTCTCCGAATTTCTTAATCATTTTCTTCGTATTCTTGGCAGATATCAAACCACGGTATCTTTTTAAATACTTATCAATGACCGGAATGTTTCAAAGCTGCTACCACATAATTGTCGTCATTGTAAAGAATCGCACAAATACATAACCCCCGAGGATTCCCCGTTCCTAACCTAATGAACATCGCACAAATACAGCGTGATACTCCGTTGAAAGGCTAATTAAACTTTTTTTTTTTTCATGTTCCATATAATTATCCCCTGCTTTGAGTACATTCAGTCCAAATTTAAAGTCATTTTTTCCAGTGATTTTTTTCTTTTATAGCTCTTTGAAAGAAGGTCTTGAATAATAATCCCTCTGTATTTTGTTCCGTGAATCCTTAGAATGATGCATGAATTAAATAATAAATATAAATACTACAACGTAAAACTTCTAACGTTTTGTTTGGCAGTAACAACCTGCTTCCTAACCATCTTGTCTCTAAATGTCGCAAGTATATATATTTATTAATTTATACAGCTCTACTAAAGCATATTCATGATTGATAAAATCTATTTTTAAAGTACACGAAGATTTTCATTAAAAATTTTTTGAGATTAGGAAATTACCTCCATGTTTTGCATTAATCTGTCTAAAGCAGCTTCCGCTAGTCCTTCATTTTCTAGTGATCTTGCTAAAGCATCAATTTCATTTTCTCTTGTAGCCCCAGGACAGTCGAACATGTGTTCAGAATCGCACATACATTCTTGCGACGCTTGATATTCTCTGCTAAAAGCTGCCGTGTTAACGAATTCTTCTAAACAACCGTCATCAGCTGAAAATAAAAAGAAAAATTTGTAATTTTAATTTTTAATAGCTTCATTTGATATATAACATGTAAATGCCATATTTATTACGATGGATTTAACAACATTTTAAAAATACCTTCATTTTCGTAAACTTTTAGGTAAGTTGATTTTAAAGGCAAGAAATGCATTTTTAACGTTTAAAAGCTATTTTAATATAGCAAACTAGTTGTCTAAACATACTCGCAGTTTCTTCAGCTGGTTGATAGAATCACAATAAAAAATGAAAAAATTCAGAAAACACTTATTTCAGGAATAAAGTAATAGAAACAAAGAAGCGCCGAACAAAATAATAATAAACAAAAAAATCTTTAAATTATACATCAATGGGAGCGAATCTTCTTTTAAAAATTTTTCGATTGTTGAAGAAATTTTGATTTGTTCAACCACTCAAGAGTATCTTTTTGCAAGTTTGAACTTCCATTTTGTTTTCAAGTACTATGTGCGTTATATTACTATATTAATATCTATCTGGCTACGTGATTTTTTAAAAATATTTTTCGTCCAACTATACTTTTTGACGATTTCCTATTTCTTTTTGCATGAGTATGTTTGCCTCATTTTGTAATTCCTTACTACTTGTCACTCATTGTTTGTGACATTATATATATATATATATATATATATATATATATATATATATATATATATATATATATATATATATATATATATATATATATATAATATATATATATATATATATATATATATATATATATATATATATATATATATATATATATATATATATATATATATATATACACACACCCACTGGCGGAGAAAAAAATTACAGAAGAGTAATGAAATTTGGGTAATGCAATTGTCCAGTTAACATGTTTAATTGATTAAATGACAAGATCACTGGCTAATTTAAGCTCAAGAAAATGCTGTGCAAATGTGAAATTATGTTACTTTAATAGCCGGTGTAACATCCAGAATTTTCAAGGAAAGCCTGCAAGCGTACATGCATTGTGTCATACAGGTACCGAATGTCACTTTGTGATATGCAGTGCCATGATTGTTGCACTTGTTGTGTCAATACTAGGACCAGAGCCTGATTAAGATATCACGGGGCCCTAGGCCAAATACTTTTTTTGGGCCCCCCATAATGAATCTTTTCAATTTTAAGCATGGGATAAAACAAATTTAGGCATTGACTACAACAATTTTAGCCATTTGGGGGCCCCTAAATTGTGGGGGCCTTAGGCCGTGGCCTAGTTGGCCTATTCAGTAATCAGGCCCTGAATAGGACAGCCATTGCTGACTGTGGATGATAATGGAGTTGCCGTTCAATCCCATACGTGATCAATTGGAGAGAAATATGGTGATCTTGCCGGTCATGGTAACATGTCAACACTCCGTAGAGCACATTGCGTTACAGCAGCGGTGTGAGGGCGAGCGTTATGCTGTTAGAAAACTCCACCTTGAATGCTACTCATGAAGGGCTGTACTATAGGTTGAATTCCCAGACTGACGACAAATTTGCAGTCAGTGTGTTTGGGATATCCATAAGAGTGCTCCTGATGTCATAGAAAATTGCTCCCGAGACTATGACTCCAGGAGTAGGTCCCGTGTGTCTAGGCAACGCCCCCTATATACAAAGCCCAGTCACGTTCACCGCAGTAGGCTATGACTCATGGTCTGGAGGCTTATCTTCGCTGGAGAAGTCGCCCGGTCAGTTCTTCGTAAGGCTGTCCAGCGTGCGTTACCGCCATAACTATTTTGCCATTTTCATAGCTGAATATAATTGCAGTAATTCAATGTTTTGAACAGAACATATTCTTCGAGGAAAAATGCCATATAAATGTTCGGTGACGTACTGTAATGGAAACTACGATGGTGGACCAAAAGTCAGTCTGTTCAGATTACCGAAAGACGAAGAAATGCTAAAGAAATGACTGGAAGCAATTCCAAGAAAGGATTGGAACATCACTAAAAATTCTCGGGTAAGTTATGTTTAAATTTTTCCAATACTTTATTTAGAAAGTTTCCACAAACAGTGCAATGTTATTTTTAAAACAAAAGAACGATAAAGAGCATGTGTTTGAAACATTCAGTGTTTTCATTTCATTGAGAGAGCATTCATTTATTTTTTTCTTCGCATTGGAAAAATTCTTATTCTTTGATTTCTAAAATAAATGCGATACAATTTTTAATTAAACTAAATGTGACGTTATTTTTCATTTCTGTACGTTTTTAAGCTAAGCATTGATAAATCTTTTGTAGTGAAAATTGGCAATGTAGTAAGTAATATTTTTTAAAAATCTAAAAATGCTTGAATTTTATTAATTAATTTCTAGTTAAAAATTTTATCTTATTTCAGTGCCTATTAGTGAATATATTTTTTCATTAACTTTTTAGGCTTTCGTTGATTAGTTTCGTTTAGTTTGCTAATGTGTTCACCAGAGAACATTTAGCTTATTTTACTGCTTTATTTTAGCTAGATTTTGTAAATAATTCATTTGTACATTCATGTTGTCTTGTTATTAAGTATATGTTCTGTTTTTTTTTTAGGTTTGCTTTGCATTTCAAAGACGGAGAAATTTTACAAACTACAGAGACGTTTGATGAAAAGAATGGAAAACTTCTTGTTGCTACATTACCACATCCGAGGCTGAAATATGGAGCGGTTCCATCAATATTTCCTGGTTGTCCGGCCTACCTTTCTTCGTCAGTGAATAAACGAGAATCTCCAGCAACAAAAAGAGAAAAGAAGGACTTTGAAAATCTATCTGCTGCGATTTCTGCCAGTTTAATAGATAAAGGTGACTATGAAAAAAAATTTTGTTTTAGTTCCCTAGCAGAACTTTCAGAACGTTTGAAGAATGTAAAATTACCAAAAGATTGGTTACAAATTGCCTCTGAGGACTGTATTGTTTTTGTCAAACTTAAAAAAATACCTTGCCCAACAATTAAATCTTCGGTTGTAATTGAAAAAGATTTGCATATTGCATGCTATAATGAAAATGTAAATATTCCAAAACTTGGGAAATTTGTTTTTCCATTTGTGCCAAAAAATGCTCATGAAATTTGTGAAATAATGGAAAATCTCGACTTCTTTCAAGATGAAAATAATTGTAATAGGATATTTAATTTAATAACTTTAATTCAAAGTGCATTGAATGAACTGTTACTTACTAGTTCCGAAGAAACACAGAATTTGTTATCATTTATAAAAACCCAAATTAATTTATTTAACTTGCACAAAAGCCAAAGAAGATATGAAACAGATTTTTTAATTTTTAGCTCATTAATTCACTCAATATCCCCCCATGCTTATCGTTTCATCTATAACAGTTCTTTCATGATACTCCCTCACCCATCTACTATTAAAAGACTTAGTGAAAATTTTAATTTCAATCCTAATATGGAACAAACGGATGAGAATATGCTTTTATATATAAGAGATAATTTTTCGTTTCTCAATGACAGCGATAAAAAAGTCATTCTTTTAATGGATGAAATACACATTAAACCTTTTTTGGATTATAAGGGAGGAAATATTTTGGGACTAGCTCATAATAAAGAAGATGTTGCAACAACGGCATATGTTTTTATGGTACAAAGCGCAACTTCTTCCTATAAAGACGTCGCTCATATTCTCCCACTAAAAACTGCTAGTGCTGAATTGCTAAATTCTGTTCTAAAAAGCATAATTGTTTTGCTAGAGAAAATCGGATTTTTTGTATTCTGTGTCTCCAGTGATAATAATGCAATTAACAGAAAAACTATGTCTTTATTTTCAAATCCGCCAAAATTAGATTTTATTTATTCTCATCCTGTTGATTCCAGTAGACCGTTATTTTATATGATAGATACAGTACATTTATTAAAATGCATAAGAAACAATTGGCTGAATCAAAAAAATTCAGGTACTTGCATATACTTTCCACTATTTAATGATACCACAATCAGTGAACCAGATGAAATTGAAAAACTAAAATGTGCATCTTTTTCCACTTTAAGAAAGGTTCATGAATTTGAATGCAATAGTTTATTGAAATATTGTCACACTTTAAGTACAAAATCATTATGCCCCACAAATTTGGAACGACAAAATGTCAAACTGGTACTCCAAATTTTTAACAATCATGTTGCTGAAGGTTTGATTGCCGCAGGGCCTAAATTTGATTTAATTAATTACGAATCAACAGCTGAATTCATTAAAATTATTTGTACATGGTGGGATATTGTAAATGTTCATACTTTATTCAAGGGACAATCTAAAAGAGATGTTTTTAAAGAACCTCTTAGAAATATTTCGAATGATCCTAAACTTATATTTTTGAAAAATTTCATTCAATGGTTAGAAAAATGGAAAACATTTAACTGTGATACAGGCATTTTAAGCAAAGAAACTCATGCAGCATTAATACACAGTACTAAAGCCATTTTACAAATCTTAAATTATTGCACAAATGAATTTAAATTAGATTACATTTTAACTGGAAAATTCCAAACAGATGCGTTAGAAGCAAGGTTTGGCCTTTATAGAACTTTAGCTGGATCACAATATAATATATCAATGACTCAAGTATTTGAAACGGAAACCAAATTACGCATTCGCAGTTTAATGCCTTTGTATTTAAAATCAAATAAGTATGGTAAAATTGAAATTGCAACTTTAGATGTATTCGAAAATGCATCGGATTACTCAGATAATACTTCTGATAAAATCGAAATAACAATAGAAGAAACTGATCTAAAAGGTATAAAACCATTGATTCCAGTTCTTACTTATATAAGTGGTTACTGTGTACATTCATGTTTAAAACGTTTAAAATGTGAATATTGTATGAATTACTTAACTATAAATGACATTATAGATTTTTATACTGATGAAAATGATCTTGATGCTCTTTCATTAATCAAAAATATTGATCGTGGTGGTTTAAAATACCCTTGCGATGAAGCAGCTGATATCGTAAAGTTTAACTACGTAGTTATATCGAAATTGCTGACTGAAAAACATGAACGCATATTTGGCAATGTAAAAAATCAAAGAAATGTTTTATCTTATGTAACAAAGACAAATCTGTCTCGAAATGAAATTTTTTTGCCATTTGATAAATGTAAGAATGGCCATTCTTCCGAGTATATACTCAATTTGATTATTTGTTCATCTTCAAACATATTTTTAAAAAATTACTGTAAAAAAATTAATGATTTACTTGCATTGAAGAAAAATGAATCAAAGAGTATAAAGAGAAAGTTAGATACATTAAAAAAATGAGTGTTCAGTTTCTGTATTATTCAGGTCATATTTCAATAAAAGGCTTTTATAATTTGATGTCTCGTCTTTGTTTAATTCTTTTTTAAGTTTAATATTAGCAATCACAACTGTATTTTAAGTATTAACTCTATTTTCAAACTGCATTTCAGAGCTAATGCATCTATCTCTGCAAGACTAATATGTAGTTTTCTCTGTTTTATACTATTAAACTAAACGTAGACAGAATTTTGTACTTTGAAGAATGAATGACTTTAGAACATATTACATATTGTATTATTGGAATTATTATTCTGTAGCATTTTTTTATGTAAGTACACTCAAAGATATATTTCCAAACAGTAAACATGTTATCTTTATTTAAGTTTCTGCCGCAAATACTTTCGTAAACGATTTTATTATTTTACTTTAATAAATTCAACTCATCTTTCTACATTGAAACTATTTTGCTTGAGTAAAATTATAACACTGCAGAAATTTTTAAAAATATCAAAGCAGAGTTTGAACTGCTCAAATTCTCTACGCGACGCAAGTCGAAGTCAGCCTCCAGGCAGGAGGCTGGCAATCGCGTGGAGAGGCTTTCTATACAGGGGGCGTTGGTCTAGGCCGCAGACAGTTTGGATGCAGGCGGTCCCCTGACCTCCTTCTGACCATCATACGACCATCACTGGGCACCAACGCAGAATCTGTTTCCTTCAGAAATTACAACAGATCTCCACTCCGACCTCCAGTGAGCTCTGTCTTGACACCATTGCCGTCGCAAACTGCAATGGTTTGCAGTCAATGGAATACCGGCTATAGGCTATCGGGCTTGGAGCTCAACGGCAGCTCGAATGTCAGCCGCAGCTGCAATACTATGCGCCACAGCCGTACCCAGGATTCGGCGATCTTCCTTCTCAGTCGTGCCACGTGGCAGCTCGAAACTCGATCTTCTTGAGGTAGTACCACCCTTTGACCATAGCTTCCAATAATCATGCACGGTGGCAGGGCCCGATTAACCTATGAAGTTGGGGGAAGCTCAGCCGCATTTCAGGGCCCTCTACTCTTGCCTGGGAAATTTTTTTTAAAAATAGTCTTGCAAAATTCAGATTGAAGTTGGTTTTCCCTCCTCCTTCTCCCCCCCCCCCTTTCCTTTCCAAACTCATAGAAAGTTGTACATCAGTAACTAAGGGTGGTTTGTTGTTGAATCAGATTTATCACTTCCCAAAATCACAATAAAAGTATATTGTAACACAATTGAAGTTTCAGTTTAAAAAACTAGTTCTTTTTAAGGCTGAATTTAAATGCAGGAACTGGAATTTTTAAGCAGTTATTCAGTCATTTTTGGGCCCTCTGAAAGTTCTAAGGGGAAGCTCAAGCTTCCCGAACCTTTTGGGTAAACAGGCCCTGCACGGTGGAAACATTCCACCAAGTCTTTCTGAATTATCGCGAAATGAAAATCCACCTTCTCGTAGCCAAATTCTACGACCTCGTTTAAACTCGGTGAGCTGTTGATAATGACTTCTTTGTCTTCTTAAAGTCATTCCTGGCTAACATAAACGCAATGCGTCAAATTTTACGGAAAAATTATACTCACGAGTTATGCAACACGCTCTTAAAACAAGCCTTATTTGCATGTTCTGAGTGACGCCATCTGCGCCACTCTTATGCGCGGAGCGCGAAATTTTAATCGATGTCATCTTTCAGTTGTATAAACACGTCTACCAAATTTCGTTCATCTAGCACAAGTCTTTCTTGGTGTTGGGATTTTTTTTCCGCCAATGTATATATATATATATATATATATATATATATATATATATATATATATATATATATATATATATATATATATATAGAGAGAGAGAGAGAGAGAGAGAGAGAGAGAGATAGATAGATAGATAGATAATAGGCTCTATAAAACTTTAAAATAACTTCTAGAATATTTTAAATTCATTTACGCATAAAAAATTTTGGATTATATGTTTTTCAAATTGATTAATTTTTTTAATTCATAGATTGCAGCGTCTGCTATTTCTAGATATGTGCGTGAAGAGGACATGAATTTCCAGATCATAGGACAGTAAGGTGTACATTTAACTTGCAATTTCTTTTAACTAAATGACTTGTGCCATTTGCTCACTTGTAGATATAAAAGCTTGTTATAAAAGCATACGTCAAGTAGATATGAAAATGACTAAAACTACAGTGGCTTCCCCAGTGCTGCCCTGACCGAAACATTCCGAACTAGCTAACCACAATTTGCCGCAAACATAAAGACAGACTGACGACCATGGGTTTTACCAGTAGAGAGATGCTTGATGCAATACTAAACGTTTGTTTTACATCCTATAACGTCAAATTATATTCTGTTTTGCTTTTCTTTCAGAAATACAATTTTTCAATATGAGTCTCTTCGAGTGTCTTCATTAAGCTCGCCCCCACCCCTGTTAGAGTTATTGCGGCCCCAAAGTGAGGCGCGTCCCACAATTTAAGAACCGCTGCTTTAATACAACGGACTCTAATGCAATGGTATCTATAAGAGAAAGTACTGAAAAGATACTGATGATGTGTGCTTCCTTTTCCAGGAAACAATAAACTGCTCAGTAAGAGAATCGATCAAAATACATTTATTTTACATTTATATGCTATCAACATAGCTGTCAAACATGGGTGTTGAAAAGCAATTAGAATAGCAATAAGTTTTCAGTAGCCGCTTTTGAAGTAGATGCTCTAACATAAGGATTAACCTTATTTTTTTATAACTATTTTACTTTTTACTATTGCCAGTAAACGATACATGAATAAGACGAAACAATTATATTTTTAGCACTTTAATGAACACTGCAAAAAATAAACTATTGTTTTTACAGTATAATAGTGGCAGCTGAGGTTCCAGTTTAAAACTGTAAAATGCGCAGTAATAAACTGTAAAATTCTTAATTTTACAGTAAAGCTGCAAAATTGTTAATTTTACAGTTTATTACTGTGCATTTTACAGTTTTAAACTGGAAAAGTCTGCCAGTATTATACTGTAAAAACAACAGTTAGTTTTTTGCAGTGAAGGTGCTTGCGTTCTTCATTAAATAAATAGAGTTGGAAAAATTTTGGTACTGATTGAAATGATGATTTCTCAATAATTTGGACACTTGGGCAGTTCAAAACAAGTTTTAATTTAGAAAAAGAGTAGGGTGCAAGATTAAGAGAAATTTTAACACTTCAATAATATTGGCATGTTTGAAGATAGTATTTTCCCCTTCATCAATTCAAAGTTAACTCAAAATATTATGTACATGTACCTGGGCTATTTATTGTTACTTATTATCATTTGTTTTACTTTCCGGTTTTCCCCCGATGGATGAGAATTTCTTTCATGGATACCGTAAAATGGAGTGTTTAGGAACAGCTGGGTGATTCGGAACAAAACTTTCTGATCATACTAAGAAATTTTTCATAAATATACCGTCGGGTATTTTTGGCAGTTACATTTTTTTCTAGAAAGGTAATGTTATAAGAAATAGGAAAAAGAAGTATTTGTCATTTTGGCAACAATATTGGCTTCTGTACAAGGCTGCAAGCGGATCGCGAAAAAACATCAAGTTTTCATGGTCTGCAAAACTTTGTATGTAAGTACAGACCCCTTTATATTTCAAATCTCAGAATAGTATTTTTTAATTATGCATATATCTGAGCAACAGAGTACCATATTAGAAGAGACAACATATTTTAATTGTGGCATAAAAATAGAAAATTCTTCAGAATTACATAGGATAAGGATTTGCGGGGTGAATCGGAACACTGTTTTCTGTTGTTCCAATTCAAACTTATTTAAAGGAAACTGAAAAATCAAGATTCTAACCCCAATTCTTCTAATAAAGACATGGACAAGGATTTTTTCTGTTTATCCCTTCTCGTGAGCAGCTAGATCTTAGAATGACAAAAAGTTGCAGATTTCAAAAGATTTTTGCTCCAGGACACTTCTTTTTACTTACAATACATGGAGAAAAGTCATATAGACTTTATGCACCAAAATTCCAGCTCACAGACAGTCATGAATAAGTGCGAAAATCTTACAGGACAATTCCCGAAACCCAGAGATTTCAAGAAACTAAAGAAAAGGCATAATTCATCCCAGAAGATGTTATGAAAAAACTTAAGCTAAGCTACAATTGCTAGTTTTAAAGACAAGTACATATTTGTGAACGACATGAGTGACTTCCATGTATGTTAAATCTTTGTATTTCAATTCAAAAGCATTTCTTAAAATTACTTTTAATTTTTCAGAAGTTCAAAATTATTTTGAATTTTAAGAAATTATAAACGTTTACTGGTATTGAAATTAAACTTTCATTTGACAGTAACTATCTGTTCTTATTCTCCCTCATCAATATTACTCATGTTTGTGAGACCTATTACAGGTTAAATTGAAAAAAATAAAAATTTTAACATGTGTTTCGATTGACCCCTATTGGCGAGGTGATTCGGAACACCCATAATTTCCTATATATATATATAAATAATAACTGTTCAAAATGTTTTGTCTTTGCTTGGAATATCAAAAGTATAAAGCAAGAACGAAGTTTTTACCCCCGCCCCACTCCCCCAAAAAAAAAAATCTTATAACTGAGCGATTCCATACCAAATCACCGAAAAAAAAAAAAAAGTTGGTCGCACGACCGACTCGGATTTTTTTTTTAATTTGGTACACAGATTGATGGTATAGAGGTATGAAAAAGCCCAAAAGGAAAGTTACCTGCTCCACTTATTTTCTGAGATACATGCCCTCAAAGTTTGTCCGCCACGTCAAAATACTAAAAAAGTGATGTTATTTAATCATTTTTTATAAAAAATCGTACTAATGCAAAATAAAAGTGTTAGATATCTATGGAAACTAGTTACTCCAGGCATTCTGAAAAAAAATACTAGAACGTTCATAATGAAAATTGCCAAGGTACAGGGCTCTTTGAAGTTGTCACCACAAAAACTTGATTTTGCAGATTTTGCTAAAATTCAGGCATTTATTACAAAAAAAGGCAAACAAAACCAAAGGTTTTCTCACTTTCTGGTAGTGTACAGGTCCTCCCTGTAAATTGCTACGCAATAAATTTTTTGGGTTTCTCACTCCTTCTTGGAAATATTTTAGCTTAAAGATAAGCCGTAAGGCAAAAAATGCGTTTTTGGCCATCTTGGCAGCCATTTTTCTCATAAAGGGGGAGCAGTAGAAACAGGGTATCCTCCTGTTTATAGCCATCAATCAGGAACATCCAATCACAAGATTGGGTATTGCCTATGAGATAAATATTCGAAGCTCCTTTATTTTAATTGATTTTTCAAGAAATTCTTTAGTACCTATCCCTTTATACTCTTGTTCTTTGTTGCAGTATTATTTTGTAGAAAATAGAATGTACGCTTTATAGTATCTGTGAACTAGTATTTTAGTGAGTAAACTTATTCTTGTCAGTTCTTATCAGTGCTCAACACATGTCACTTTTGTAAAGATCAGTATGGGAATAAATTAGTTGCACTAATTTTAATTCTTCAAGCATGGCTTTATAATTAATTATTTATTTAATTATTTTATAAATATTTAACTGTTAATAAGGTAAAATGGAATTCGATGCTGAAATTAATAGTTCTTTATCACCATGCTCAGTTAGTAGCCCATCAAATGAAATTTGTCATAAAGTATCCTACATCAAACGAAAAGACCTCATTTATTTTCCTGATATTCATGTGATATTCAAGAAATTCTACAATTAAAAACAGGAGTATCCCAATCACAAGATTGGGTATTACTTATAATATAACTATTTAGAGCTCATTTATGTTAATTAATTTCTCACGAAAGTATTTAGTGCTTTATAATTATGAATGCATAATGCTCAGGCATCAGAGAAATACTGTTTCTTGTTTTCATCAATTATCTAATTTATTCTTCAATGATTTAATAAATTAAATTTCATGACATATTGAGTAGATAATACAGCTAATATTAAATATATAATTATTTTTTGGTTTAATTAATTTTAAGTCCATGAGAGGGGGAACAAAAGCATATGGTCGTCGCGAAAAACATGCATATACTGTCAGCAGGATATCTCTTAATGGGAGAAATAACCAAAAGTAAACTCTTTTCCTGTGAATAGCTAACATATCAGTGGCTTGTTTTAAAAAAAAATTAAAGTTTCTACTGCTCCCCCTTTATGAGAAAAATGACTGCCAAGATGGCCAAAAACGCATTTTTTGCCTTATGGCTTATTTTTAAGCTAAAATATTTCCAAGAAGGAGTGAGAAACCCAAAAAATTTATTGCGTAGCAATTTACAGGGAGGACCTGTACACTACCAGAAAGTGAGAAAACCTTTGATTTTGTTTGCCTTTTTTTGTAATAAATGCCTGAATTTTAGCAAAATCTGCAAAATCAAGTTTTTGTGGTGACAACTTCAAAGAGCCCTGTACCTTGGCAATTTTTATTATGAACGTTCTAGTATTTTTTTTCCGAATGCCTGGAGTAACTAGTTTCCATAGATATCTAACACTTTTATTTTGCATGAGTACGATTTTTTATAAAAAATGATTAAATAACATCACTTTTTTAGTATTTTGACGTGGCGGACAAACTTTGAGGGCATGTATCTCAGAAAATAAGTGGAGCAGGTAACTTTCCTTTTGGGCTTTTTCCTACCTCTATACCATCAATCTGTGTACCAAATTTAAAAAAAATCCGAGTCGGTCGTGCGACCCCCATTCGGTGATTTGGTATGGAATCGCTCAACTGCTTTTTTACAATCAAAGCTAAAAAGTGTACCGATTCACCCCATTTTACGGTACAGTTTTTTTTACAGTGAGCTCATAGTTTCTCTTTCATTCGGTATATACAAAGGACATACTTCTTACTTGCCTAATGAGATTTATAGCAAAAGATACAGAAATATTTCAGTTACTTTTGAGCATAAGAATAACTGATGTTGAAACAATTATCATTCCGTGGGATAAGTTTCACAAAAAAATGTGCTGCAGAAGTTTCGTTGTAAGGTATGTGACAATTCACTCTAAAATCCCGTTCTTGCTCCCTGTGATTTCCACTTGCTCTTCACTAGAAAAAAAATCTTACTTGGGCATCACTTTCGGACATATGAAGAAGTACTGACAGGGGCACAAGGTGGTTTCATTCCCTGGAGGTAGATTCTATATAACTCATCCCACGGTAGGACAAGTGTTGTGATTCCGAAGGTTCGTATGCTCAGAATTACTGAAATATTGCTGTATCTTTTGCAATAGTTTTTACAGGTATATTTTGCTTTCTTTATGGGCTGAGGGGAACTTATTTTCTGCATGACCTGATATGTAAGAAAAAAAATTAGTTTCTAAGGAAGATAGATTTATGGAAAAGTATAACTAATTATATTGTACCTGTATAACCTAGGGGGCAGGGATCCGGGGGGTCGCAATAAGCTGGCAAAGCTCCGTCTGTTTTCACAACCTCGACGTTTTTCATGCTGCCATCAGGTTTTAGTCTCTGATAGCCTTCGCCAGCCCCTCCTATAAAGAACAAGTTATTTTTATCGGTGAAGTGAATATGTAGGTACTTAATCACTGTACAGTTTAGATCTTCGAAAACCGTTTGCATGGTTCGTTGTGGATCAAAGCATACCAATTACATTGATGTCAATTAAATAATTTGTGGTTACCGCCGTCAATAATCCTGAGAGAGGGATGATATGCGACTGCAGCCTCTCACAAAGCAAAACCAGAGCTTGTAATTTTTAAACATCACTACAACTGGTTGGTCTTCAGTATATATTGTTGTTGTCACCAATGCCAGTTCAAAGAACCTAGTCCCTTTTTAGCAACGAGTTGAAATTAAAACAGAAGGATGAGTTTCCTGTGGTCCTTGAGTGCCCTTTTGCGAGGGTCTCCAACCTCGACCGAAAGATGACAGCACATTCCATTCCCACCTTTTCAATTTCGGCAGAGTTCTAAAGGGGAGGGAAAGTCCCTAAGAACAAAGCAATATAATGGTAGTGCTAGCGCCTGACCACAGGACTTTCATTCTTAATCACAACAGCTACAACATGGCTGAACTAATAGCATCATAAACTCACTTGCGTTCACTATTGGACACTTGAGTACGGTGCACAAGAAAACTTAAAGTGATTTTTTGTGCGAAGCAACTTGAAATACGAGAGTTCATAATAGCATCATTCATTTCGAAACATAGTCAAATGACAAAATTTATAATTTTAGAAAAACATTCATATTATTACATTAAATAATTGAACCGTGGTTACATCACTTTTTACTGAAAGAAATGAATCTAAAAATGCACACATTTGAGTTTAAAATAATGTAATCCTTATCAAACATTTAAAAAATAAGGGTAAAAATACTTTTTCGAAAATTTGCAGCTTGTCGCTTGACCGGTTTTTGAAATAAATGGCTCAATTTAATATCTGTTTAAATGTCGTCTTCTATTTTGGAGTTATTTCGATTTTATGCATTTATCATCATGTAGATTAACAAGAAACAATCAAGGTACGAGACCATAGTTGACATAACATTAAATAAACTTCGTGACACGGGTAGTTCTATATCTGATTTTTAAAGTATGCTGATACAAACAAGATAATTGTATCTGGAATATGTTTTTTCTACAAGCTAACCAGGAAATCATACTATAGTGTAATCATGAAATTTTTTATACAAAGCAGCAATCGAAAGAGCTTTATGAAACAAATTTTTTAACGTATGCATTTTTGCCCTCGTACCCCATTTATCGAAATATGAGGTCTTAAAGTTTGCCGAAATTAAAAAATAAAAAAAAAGTCGCCAAATGTAGCGAGTTTCAGAGAGTAATGGCAGACATCTTTCACATGATTTTTAGATAACTGTCCTGCACATGCAGACGTTGAAATGGCATGATCAACTTCTCGCCAATTGCAATTCCTTAAATTAGATCCTTTTTTTTTTTTTAATTTCGTGCGACCGTATATCTCGATAACAGGCGGAAAAGGGCACATAATTTTTGCGTCAAAAATGCCTCGCGAGGCTCTTTCGATTCGTGTCCATTTGAACTTTTTTTCATTATCAAACTAGTCACGTGCTTCCCTGGTATTGCATCCTAAGGGACAGATGCTTACCTTGAACGTATTGATGACCGAAAAGAGAGCTATGTTCAAGGTATTCTTGGTCCCTTATGGAAGGCTCTCGTCCTAAAATTGCGTCTCTTCGAGCTTCGAAAGCTCTTGGATAATCCTTCATAACCTTTTGCTGAGGTGGATCCCCATTTTCTGTCATTGCATAGTTATCAAAGTTGGGGTTGAGAGCGTCGTCTGTGTTCCCGATGCGACTCATCACTTCTCGCAGCAATGAGTCTGTGAATGAATCCAGGTGATCATAGCTACTACCGAAAACTGGCAGCAAGCATACGATGGACAAGATCAGGAAATGGAGTACAGAAATCATTCTGAAAAATAATTTCATAAGCATTAGTAAAGCTAAACTCATTACACATAGTAAAAAAATTTGTGTAACCTACACTGCAAAAAGTGAACTGTTGTTTTTACAGTATAATACTGGCAGCCGATGTTCCAATTTAGAACCATAAAATGCACAGTAATAAACTGTAAAACTAGCAATTTTACAGTTTCTTACTGTAAAGTGAGAAATTTTACAGTTTATTGCCGCAAAATTTAGCTGTATTATACTGTAAAAACAACAGTATAATACTGGCAGCTGAGGTTCCAGTTTAAAACTGTAAAATGTACGGTAATAAACCGTTAAATTAGCAATTTTACAGTTTATTACAATAAAATTAGCAATTTTACAGTTTATTACTATAAAAGTAGCGATTTTACAGTTTATTACTGTAAAATTACAAATTTTTGCAGTTCATTGCTATAAAATTAGCTATATTATACTGTAAAAACAACATTCATTTTTTACAGTGTAAAAACGGGGGCAACAGAGCTGCCTCCAGTGCAATGCAGTACAACTTAACTGATGAAACTAGTGTAACGTTACACATCTCTCATAATGTTTTATCAATTAAGTTACTCCATTGCATTGGAGGCAGCTTTGGATGCAGAATGCTGCCACCGCTTTTACAGAGTAAGGGCCTTGCTCCACATTAACGTAAAGCAGAAAAATAAAGCAGAAACGTAAAACGGTAAAATGGTATTCCTATGGAAAGTACCCGGATTTTCGGTTTCTGCCTTCGGTTTCAGTCGCGTTTTCTGCTGATGTGGAGCAGGGCCCTAAGGTTGCAAAATTTTTTGCACTGCATTTAATTGCATTTAATGCCATCTTGTGATTGAACTTAAGAACTTAATACACTAGCCAACAGTAATTTTGATCAGTTGTATTATCCGTATAACCTGTACATTATCCGCAGTGCGCAATCTATTGCGATTTTTTTTTACACCAAATACTTTTACAAGCAATGTCATAATCACTAGAACAGATGAAATGTATTTTCTTTCAAAAAAAGTGTACACTCCCAGTTTTTCAATGAATTCCACGTTTAATATTTCATGTTAATTATCACTAAAAAATAATAACGAAAAAGCATCGCCCAGCAATCCCTGATAAACAGAAACGTCTATTTTTGAAATTCAATTCTCGTCACTTATTTTTCAATACGTATATTATAAATTTTTCAGTTTAAAGATATGCTTCTCTCAGCCGGTGCGAGATATATTTTCAAAAGAATGGAAATTCTTATCACATATAATTTATGATTCAACCTAAATTAGCCTATCTTCTGCTCTCTAAAATTTCCACTTATTTTTTGTTTTATGTATGGTATGACTTTCGCTACTTTTGCGACTATTGCTTATAAAATCCCTTTTCTGTAAAGGAGTCAGATGATCGCCATAAAAATTTTAGACAGAAGGTGCATGCATTGCTAAAAATCTTAGCTATTCCGTTTAGGGCCCGATATAGAAATTTTTGAACAGTAGTCAGGTCATATCCATATGCATGGAGCTCCTTGAACAGCACAATTGACGAAAGTGCTGAAGAGTTGCAACCGCACCACAACTTGCACAAGATTTTCAAAAAACGTCTGCTTTCGTGTCAAAAGACTCATTGCTTTACACTTCCTGTACAGCTCTTGATTTTAAACACTAACAACAAACAAATGAAAGCCCTATTTTGGTACAACTTTCTGAATGGTCAGTAATTTTGGGAGCCCCTAAAGCTATGGAGTCCCTACTCCGCGCTTCATGGCCTAATGGTAAATAAGGGCCTCGTTTCGTTACTAAAACGATAAATTCCTCATAGAAAGAAATCGAGAAAATTGATAAAGAAAATAGCTTCGTCTATGGAATTTACTCGGCACTCTATCCATTTTCCACCATCACATAGTTGGAGCAGAAATGCACTTAACATTAACATTATTACAGATTCAGATTCACTAGGGGTGTCCTCCAAGCGGGATGGCGCACCCCCTTAAATGTTACGGAGCATCCCCCATACAGCGAGATATCCCCAAATGAGAGCAATAATCCTCTCAAATTAACACACTTAAAAATTTCTATGGGAAAGCCTGCACTTCATCATGGAGTCTCCCCCCCCCCCCCAGTGGACATCTCTGGATTCATATACTACACAACCTGAACCAAGCTCTTCATCGACGACTCAGGATTCAATTATACATCTTATTGGTGATGGGTTCCTTTAAAATTACGACTACATCCCGGATCATCACCATTAAAGAAAAATAAACAAATAACCTTCTTGAACCACTAGTTGAGATGGGATACTACTGAGAAGGGTTTCAACCAGCTGTTATAAAAAGTAATGGCCAAAATCACAGTTTTAGCCCTTTTTGCGCTCTATAAAGCATGTAGTATGGAAAACAATAAATATTTCTATTTTTCTGATGGTAAAATCCTTAAATACATTAACATCTGACTAAATTTTTAAGTAATCTATCTCTCACGCAAACTAAATTTTTGATTTTTTAAACTTACACTTAAATTGAGCTTCGCATATTTTCTTAAGTATACATTATATGTATACAGTATTTTAAAAAAATGCAAATGATTAATGTTAAAAAAAAATCATGATTTAAAAAAAGTTTTCATATTTTTAAGAAAATCAATAAAAGAAGACATTTGTTATTATGCGCTTATAATTGTAAACATTCCTTCAAACGTATTAAATTATAATCTAATGCAGATATTTAAACAGCAGAATGAAAGAAAAAATATATCTGATCAGACAGAACACTTAATTACCCATATATACTTTTCCGAAACAATAATCTAACAATGATTTTCGGAAATAGCTACTAAAATTTAAATACGAAACTGAAGGACTTTTTCAGCGAAACATAATACACAACTAATTATTCTGAGTGAAAAAAAGAGACTAGATCTAATTTCAGATTGTAACAATGAAGGGAAATCATCATTTTTACAAAAATAGAAAGGATTTTCGATGCCTACCTTCTTACGAAATAGCAGCTCCTATGTATGTCGCTGAGGCTGAAACGCGGGCAAATATGGTAGATAAAAGCTCTGCGCCTGCGCTAATCGATAATCGCGCGGAGAGCAGACATTTTTCCTTTTTCTTTCAGCTCTGAGCTCATGTAATAATAATGCGGGCTAAATATTTCTTAGTGATGTTTTCTTTCCGAAATAATGCGCTTTACGGATATTGAGCTTTGAAATGTATTAGGAGAATTAAGAGATTTTTTGGGATCTGATCTTTCGAAATCTGAGGTGGGATTTTAGAGGAACATATTATTTTTTGCATACACGAATCCTTGCAATTTTATTACTGTAAAAATTTTTGTCTTCTCTTTGTTATATCTATTTCTTTTCAATTTTAAAATATTTTTGACGCTATTGGTTTGCAGAGAGTCTTATGAACTAAGCCCAGATCCATTATCTGAATTTGGAATCGTATTAACTACAGCGCTCAAAATATGCGTAAATTGTATTTATAATAGTATTGTAGCCAATAATATGACTATAATTTTTATAGGACACTAATAAATTTTCTTTGTAAAACTTATAAAATATTTTTAAATTGTGCAGTGATTTAATTTATACATTTATCTATAACTTTCTTTCTGAAACATTGTAGTGATAGTCAGTTTTACATTTGATTTTTCTTTTCTTTTCTTTTTTTTGAAAACTTCACAATTTTAAACATTTTATTTATTTGTAAAATGAAATATTTTAATAATTTTCATCGCACTTTATTCCTTTCTAATTTGTTTTTATTTATTTCTTTCATTATTATTTTATTTATTTATTTGTTTATGATTAGTTTTATTTTATTTATTTCCCTTTTTTTCAATATTGTAATGATTTATTATGCAGTTTAGTTTTATCTTAAACATGTTGCAACGATTTTCAATGCAATAAATTTATTTATAGTTATTTTATACAACTGCATTGATTTGCAATACTTTTTTAACTTTTTATTTTTACCTTTTTAGAAACAATGTACGCATTTAGTACCTTTTAGATTTTAAGAGCATGCTTTTAAAACTAAAGGATTTACCTTGTAATTTATTTACACTATAATTAATTAAATTGAGTTATTTTTTTTCTTTTTATTTCAATTATTTTTATTAAAGCATTATTTTTTTTTAATTTCTTAAAAATGAGATTGTGTAAAAAAGGGGGAATGTAGCCAAATAAAAACCAGCGTAGGGGAATATGGGGTAAAGTGAAATAGTTAAGATAACTTACCTTTTCCAAAGTGAACAAATTGGAAATTCAATTTTTTAAAAAGACAGTATATAAAGGAAGAACTATGTATTTTATAGTGAAACTTGCATTAAAACATTATTTCTTATTTTTGGCAGTAAGTTTGTCCCTTAAAAAAAGGACATTTTCACTTTTTTTTTTCAATGGTGCACAATGGTGCAAAGTGAAAAATTAAATGTTTTTCAAATGAAGTATTTTCTGTTCAATTATTCAAAATACTTTGACCAAACGAATGAATAAATAAAAGAATCAAATGAATCAATGAAATTTTAATGAAACAATTAACGAATAAGTGAAAAAGGTAGTTAACAGATAAGAAAAAAAATAGTGAATGAATGAATAAATAAGTGAATTAATAAATGAAGCAAATGACTGTATAAGTAAATGAAATGAACTATTTCACTTACCTCATCCCTTGACTGATTGTACCAAACATTTAAAATACAAATAAGCTTAATCCGTATACATAAAACAGAGAATATATGTGTATGTTCTCTATACAAATTCACAGTTTGCGTCTGATCTGGACCAAATTTGGCAGGGAATTACTTGGGCACCGTCGAAGAGTCGTAGGGGTGTTTTCGAACGTCAAAAAGTACCGAACCGTTCGAATTTCAATTTAAGGACTCAGAAATGGCTTAAAATGTCTCTAGACGAAATAAATATTGGATCTTCTTGATTTTGTTCGCACTGGAAAGATCGCGAAAAATACCTTGTAAGAGGATTTCCTTCCGAGGGTTTTGAAAACTTCTAACAGCTAACTTCTCCCAGAAAAAAGATACGGGCTTTTTTTTTTTAAGTTAGTAAAAATCCATTTTTAATTCGGTTTTCAAAGACGCCTACGACGAGCGTGACAGAAACTAATTAGAGTGAAGTAAACCCTTCTTAAGAAAAAGATGTGACCATTTTTTCTTGAGTATGAACAAATAAAATACCTGCTTATGCGTTTGGGCTTTTCCTATAGCGAGGGATTTGAAACTTTCTTGGTGATTGACTCATTTTTCGTACTGTGCATGCCGACAAAATATCCAAAGTCAAAAAAAAAAAGCAGACGGAGCACAGCATCAGACCTATCTCGTCAGCTCTCTTCAGCTACTAGGACGACAGTTGCAAGACAGGCAGTCTATAGACGGTTGGGGAAGATTAGACTGTATGCCCGTAGACATGTAAGATGTGTCCTACTTACTGTACGTCACTGTCGCCTCAGCTGAGCCTGGAGGAGAGAGCATGCATTATGAACACCGCAACAGTGGGCCTGTGTGATGTTTTCTGACGAGTCTAGGTTCAGTTTGCAATCCACGTGAGGGATATGCTTGGCCAGCGATTTGCAGTCCGTCAACCACCTCCTACATGTCTATCGGAGCTTCAGAGAGCATTGATTGTTGAGTGGAGTTCTGAGCATGACTAAGCGTTGCACAGACTGTATTTCGTCGTTTGAAAGACACACTATGTATTAGCTTTCATAATAACCGCGTAACATTGATTTTTGTGAAAATGATATCTTTTGCAATTTACTCCAGGGAGTAAAAATCGCAATTTTACTTGATAACATCCAACATGAAGCATCTTGTTTGCTATTTATCTTTTGCTTAATAAATAGGCTTTATAAATAAGTGGTATTTGTTTTGCTTCTGACTCTTTATTTGGCTGAACTTGCATTATCCTTAATTTATGGACATGAGTGTATATTTATATTTTTTAATCGAAATATTTTCGTGAAAATCACAACTAAGCGGAGAAAAATGAAGATGAATCACGAAAATATCTTTCAAATTTTAAAAGTTAAAGGAGAGAGAGAGAGAGGGAATGAGATTTAAAATTGTAACGAAAAGTCGCACCAGTAGTTTTTGAGTGCTTAAAAGTAAAAAAAGAAAGTAAGACAAAACTCAATCTTGAGATTAAGAGGCATGACATTAAAAGTAAAATTAAGGGGGTAAATGACCCAAGGTATCAATGCAAAATACTGCCTTAGTTCAAAGTAACAAAAGTGCTTTTGCGGTCATGGACGTTGTGTTTCAACAAATAGCTTCACACATCGAACATTTGTTTTTGAAAAAAACTTTTTTTTATTTCTCCTTACATTCATGTATCACTTATTGTAATATGTGCAGTAATTTCGTTAACATAACTTTTTTAAGGCCGGGTCCATTGTGCTCACCACCCCGTATGATTGAACAAATGTTTTCTATTATGAATATAGTACATGTATAAGAATCAAAATGCTATTCAAAATTTATTGAAGTGTACTGTAAGCACTTAATGTTGTTATCATCTTCTAGAACTAATCTTAAAATCAATGACTTGGTATGAAAGCTAAAATTCGTAAAACAAATTAAGTATTTAATTCTACTAAGTGAAATATTTAATTATTAGAATTAAATATTTTATGTTATTCACTTTGATTAGATGCATTGTTAAACAGACTGAACCTTCAGAAATACTTATTGACGAAAAATCCTTAATTTGTACTTTTTTTTAAATTTTATCTATCATTTTTAAAATTTATTATACTTAGACTAACGAGAAAAGAAATGTGCTATTTAAGTAAAAACCGCATATTCAACCCATAAATAACATGTTTTAACTTTTTTTGTAATTTTTCACCGAGCTGGGAAAATTGAATGTTGCATGCAATGTTTTTTTTCCCTACTGATAGCGGCAATATTCTTCTCAAAAAGGTTAATCAATCCTACTTTAGGCTCAAAAGAAGGTCTGAGATGAGGAAACATCTTAGTTGGTCCATTTCTCTCCTAATAAGTTTTGAGGCTGAATGTTTTACACGATTTCAAAATTTCTATGTGATACCAATCAAGCAGAATTCAGCAGTATATATAATTTTAGTAAATATTTCGATAAATTAATCAATTGATTCATGTGATAAGTTTCATTTTGTATTACTGCATTCTTATTCCTAGAGAACATAATGACTCTAATATTAACAAGAATAACATACTTAAAAGACCGACAACAACACAAAAATGAAGAAAATAAGACTAGTTCAACACATTTTTAATTAACAATAATATGTCTGTATGAAAGAAATAAAGAAGACAAAACAAATTAATTTTATAAAAAGTAAAATTCTAAAATATGATTATTTAATTTTAAACACTTTGTTGATATTCATAGACAGCACTGTTAAACATTTAAAACAAGATAGAAACATAGGTAGCAATACTCCGTGGAAGATTTATGATTTCAAAATGTTTGGAAAATTGAAATTGATGAATGTCCTAAACAGTAATAAGACATAACAAAATATACACATCATTTTCAATTTGATTAATAACAACAAAATGGTAACTGATATGTTGAAAATTCATGCAGAACATGCAATTCAATATTAAAAAAAACTTATATATATATATATATATATATATATACATATATACATATAAGGTAAATCGGGGGAAGATGCCACAGTTAAGGAATTTTCGATGATTACAGTTTAAATTGCAATATCAAGTCCATGCAAACAAATACACTTTATTTTTCAACAATTTAGTTAATCATAAATACCAGTGAATACTCAGCAAAGTATAAAATTAAGTCAGAATTTAATGTTGCAGAAAGTCATTTATTTGTGGCATCTTCCCCATATATTGGGAAGATGCCACCTCTTATGGGGGAAGATGCCATAACACCCCAATAAATAAAAAAATAAGACCAACATTAAAAACTTAAGTGTGAACATAATAACAACAGGAAACAAATTGAAATTTAGTCATATTTGATTTAAAAAAATAATAGCAGCACAAATTTGAATGACAGCCTACACAAAATTTCACTCAATGCAAATGATCATCATTGCAATCTTCATGCAACCATTTGTTGCATTCGATGCACTGAATCCATTCACGCATGGGACCTTTATTAGCATAAAAATCCCCTATTATCATCATCCACCCGTCATCACTCGAATGTAGAGGAATTTTTTCACGTCAGGATGACTGGCTGACATGTTGTCTCGTTTTCTTCTGTATTTTCGAAGGTTTCTTGGAATGCGTTTTGCGCGTCACTTCTACATGGAATTCTATAAATCTTTGCTGCAGCTCACATAGTGTTTCGTGCATTCCTTACATCTTCTACAGCTTGCAGCAAATTTGATTCGGCCCAAGAAGAGTGTTAAGCTTTTCTTTTGTTGTTTTCAGGCATTGTCTAAACGGTAATTAAATGAGAGTTCTATTTTTTAAAAGTCATAACGCCTAAAACGAAAGCATAAGAAAATATGCAAGTGATTTATTTTCTATTTTACACGATGCTATTTAGTGCTATAAAACAAAAAATAAATAAAATTTAGTTTATTTCGCCTATTTCTGAACCATGTGGCGTCTTCCCCCAAGTATATGGGGAAAATGCCACACACGCTTATTTCCTTATTGCTACAGTGTTGTGGAGCTTTTCTACATAGATTATGTGTGTAACGTCATACAAAACTCACTTATATTGCTAAGATCTTATTCAAAATAGCAAATACGTTTATGAGCTCTAAGTATGAGGAACAGAATATTACAAAAGTTGTACTCACCACGTTAATTCTCACGAGATAAAAAAAACGTCAATTAAAGTCGATGAATTGAAACAAATGGCCATGCCACAACCTATGTGGGACCTGACACTGGATGCAAGTGGCTCAGTATTGCAATCTAACGATCCATAAACGAGTTATGATCAAACTTGCGTCTTCCCCCGACCGACTTACCTTATATATATATCGCACCCTTGCTACAAAAGTGCCACAACTCAAAAAACTACGTTTTCCAGGAATTGCAAAAAACCGTTTCCGGGCTGACTCAGCACATTTTAGTATTTTTGAATTTGTCAATATGAAGACCGATACATCTCAAACTACGATCGTTAGTTACGCACGTTACTCTTCGACGGCTGGACGACAATTTAAGATGTGACATTTCAGTGGAAGGGGTCCTATACATCTTGATAACAACAAAACGCCATAACTGCCCTTTGCCGGCGGATTTTTCAATGCATTTTCTGGCTCTTTTGAAGATTGGTAGAGACGTGTAAACTACGTCTAACAACGGTCATAACTCAAAAATTACAATTTTTGAGTTGTGGCACTTTTGTAGCAAGGGTGCGATATATAGCTGATTTCATAACTCGTTTTACTTGTAACTTAAAGGATAAAAAATAATTTCAGTTGTATTGGTGGATTTACAATGTACATGGTATATATGTATCATTTCTACTAAGAATTTAAAGCAAAATTACTGATAACAGATATCTTTTCAACCAAAATAGCATTGTGAGTAACGTAACATTTTTGCAACCCTGTAAAATAATGCTAATGTTATGAACCAAATTTTTTTTTAATTAAGCAAGTGTTAAAAATTGACTGATATATATGAAAAATGTGGACAGTTGGCTTTAAACAATGCATATATAACACTTTTATTATAACCAAAATTTCTTTGGTCTCAAGCGTCGCTTTTACTCAAGACGGCGTGTTACTAACGCAACCATCGAATAACAAGCAATAAGTACATAGGTACATTCTCTAAAGACTAACAATATTTCTCTTGAAAACGTGTCTTAAATTCATCAGCAAAAGTTACATTACGTATGAAGGGGTGTTCAAATGAAAAGGAACCAAAGGTTGCAATTTAACTGTCGACAATTTGCGCATGTCGCTGTGAGAGAACGTAGCGAGACATCCAGAGAAGCGATTGGAGCATCCAGTGAGAATCGGAGTCTGCGCAGAAGCTTGCTAGGAGTAGAGTCCCTATATAGAAGCTTTGCTTCAGAGTCGCGCAATACGGAGAGCGACTTTACCAAATGAGGTTGCTTATAGAAAAGCGCGAGCGACAATTGGCGCGTAATCGCTCGCTGTATTTATTCTGTCCGGTTATCTAGTTCGCAAAACTGCTACTTTAGCCTGTTAGATTACTTGACAAAACAACATACGATGCATAAAGACGTAACGTCACTTTTCCGCACATTTTCGAAACATTGGGAAACTTTAAAAACATAAATTTTTCATATTTTGCATTGTTGTAGTTATGAGATTTTTTTTATATCCGAAATATTTAAATGAATTCATTAAAAATGTTTCTATTTTAATCTTCTCTTTTTTAATACTTAATTTTACTCGTACTTTATAATCTTGATTTTTTTTTTTACGTCATTCATCCAGGTTTCTAGATTACTTAACAAAACAACATATGGTCATACGCAGCTCATACGGGGGGATCGGATGGGTGAAACGCGGGGCGGGGGGAGGGGGGGTGCCACTCAATTTCAAAAGTAAAAGGGCTTTTCCCCTCACCTTTTTTAAACGTACAAAATGTTGACTTTTTCATTTCTAGAGAGAACTGACTTAAGTACAGTGTGATTTACATTTTTCTCACATACTTTTATTTCATGCAAATAAAAATTAAACTTTGAATTGGAAGTTCACTGCATCCATCCATCTGCAATTGTTGTTTTCAAGAGACGATCATAAAAGTCGTCAAAATTCAACAGGAAATTTCTTCTTTTTTAAAGTCAGCTGTAGTCTCCCGTAAGCTACTCCCTTTTATGGTGCCCTAGGCGCCTACGCTCGTGATGCGTAAAGATCCCCCCCCCTGCTGTATTTATGTATTCTATATTCTGTACCAAAGATATTGAAAGGAATTAGTTAGAATGTTTTTCAATTTCAGTTTTTCTGCCGAAATGACACAAAATAAAAATTATTTTGTGTACAGCATCATTCTTTGTAATTAAAACAGCGCATTTCTTACAGCATTGTTAATATATTTTAGATGATCCCGTCATGTATTAGGGTGCAACTTTTACATTATTACCAATTCTTTTTATAGGATATTTAGTGTAAATAAAAATTATAGCTTTGGGAAACAAATGAATAAACTATGAAGCATAAAATATGGAAATAAAGAAAAAAGGACGTTTAAGAAAAAGAAAGTCTCAATACCTGGTCTTTGAAACTTGAATTTGTCAGAAATAAATTCATTTCCACCATCCCTCAAAGAAAATGTGCTTTAATCTAAGTTTTAAAGTCTGAAATTGTATATTTTACGACTTTTGTAAACAGATAAAGAAGTCACCTTTTTTAAAAACTAAAAGGGGGTCACTATTTGGAAAAAATAAGACCTAAATAACAAAAAAAAGTTCCGATGCGAAAGGAGTAAGAGAACGCAAATTTAAATTCTCGCACGCGATAAAAAAATTGGCGAGCGTTGCTGCTGCCAAAACCTGCCAAGCTAAATATCAGCTTAAACGAGCATAAAAGCAAAATTAAAAGCATTAGACTAATTTTACCGTGGTATAATTAAGTGATAATAACAAAATGAATAAATAAATATCCTAAAACACAGAAATAAACAAGTTATATTAAGATATTAAGCAAATAATAAGTGAAACTACATGTATGCTTCCCTAGCGTAACACAAAAATGAAGATTTAAAAATATATAAGGGGATTTTTCCAGAAATAATTGCACATACACATAGAGTAAACCTTCATGCAATGATATAAGTAAGCAAAATAATGGTGCATAGCTGTATTTCATCGGAAGCGTCGTATTTTTGATAGCTTCACGGACGCTCCATGATAAAAGTCTACGGGAGGAAAATGTCTATTGCCTGCGGCGGTGAACTGAACGCTTCGACCAATGAGCGGAGGTCGCGTATTGCGCGACTCTGAAGCTGCGCTTCTATACAGGGACTCTAGCTAGGAGGAGAGATAACACACTGTAACAACGTGCGCAGTCCAGTTGACGCGGTAGTGCTTGAGAGGACAGGATGGTGGTCAGTTTGCAAAATTCGATGACACTGTCCGTCCGTGAAAGCCGCGCCTGCACTGAAACAGTTCCACTTAAAAAAAGGGTAGATGGGTTGTGAGTGATAACTTTCCGAAGTTTTCAATTTAAAACTTGCATTTGCTATATCCTTTTGACATATTTAACTAAACTATTTATTTGAAATTAGCATCGTTCCACGTTGTTTGATACGGCTCAAAATGTTTTTTAATTTTTCTTTCCCTTATTG
The DNA here is from genome assembly GCA_038373865.1 of Uloborus plumipes. Taxonomy (NCBI): domain Eukaryota; kingdom Metazoa; phylum Arthropoda; class Arachnida; order Araneae; family Uloboridae; genus Uloborus; species Uloborus plumipes. Next base: position 51,034 of record JAXGGA010007646.1, read on the forward strand.
TTATTTACCTATCACCCCTATTTTAGTAAGATTAGAGAAGACCTTACGCATGTGTAAATGCACGGAAGGTTTTACCTAAAAAGATCAGAGAGTAGAGGAGCAGAGATGCATTATCCAATTCCTGATAGCGTTAGGCGTCAGCCATATAAAGGAACTATCAACCCCGATGCGTACTGTGAGATACTCCAAAACCTATGCAGATTTATCAAGAACAAAAGACCGGAGCTGCTCATGAAGGGTGTGGTTCTACTCCATGAAAGCGCTTGCCAACACGTCTCCAGGGTTATCCACATAGTTCTGGCCAAGTTTAAGTGGGAGAAGCTTGACTATCCGCCGTATAGCCCGGACATATCACCCTGTGATTTCCATGTGTTTAGTCCTTTGAAAAGCATCTGAAAGGAAAGTGCTTCGTTTTGGACGACAAACTCAAGGACAATATTAAGTACTTGGTGTCGTCACGTCCACGGCCACAGAAGTTGCAGGAACAAGGAATCATTCGGTTAGTAGTTAATCAGTGAGAGTGCTGTGCTCAGGCCTATGGTGAATACTTTTAATAAAGTCTTCATTTATACCCACAGTATCATTGAGTACCTTTTTATTTGAACAACTCTAATACTATGATATCAAACTTATTATTATTATTTTTATAATGAACTTATGAGTCAAAGTTGTATTAAATAATTCTTCATAAAACTGGCAATATATAAGCACTAAATCAAACACCAATGTATTCGATTGCCATAAATTGTAAAACAGAGAGCATACATCTTTTGACTGCAATTATAAGCAGAATAACCTCTGAATGAAAGAATACATAATGAACATAGATTCTATTTATAAACACAATAAAGTTAATGCATAAAATAATCTTACTATTTGCAAAATATTTAACGTTATTCATACATGCCAGTGAAATATTTAAGAGCTTTAGAAGCATAAATCACAAGATGATTCCCATAAATCTCATTTTAATGTAATTTTCCAATTTAACAACAAACGAAGAAAAACAAATACTTTGAATGCTATTTTTATTTGCAAGCAGATCATTGAAATTATGCTTTTCAGACAACAGAGAAGTGCTAGGAGTCTACTATGTAAAGAATTACAAGAAAATTATTAATAAAAACCCAGTTGGTTATACTGTCTAACTCGGGATGCACCGATAAGCAAATTGGCCGATTACCGATTAATCCGTTGTTGATAATCGGCCGATTAATCGGCTGAGCCGATTAATGATAAGAATGATTGTTTTAAATACTACAATTTTACAATCACTGTTTTTGCTCTCCTATACAATTCCGAGTTTAGAAATAGTGAGTAATTTTTTTCTGAGAGAAGATTTTTTTTCCATTTTCCTTATTTTCACAAAATAATTTCAATATTTTATCAAATTTCTTAAAATTTTCATGTTGTTGTCAATAATATTACATTAACACATTGTTAATTATATTAATTGGGCATAAAAATTCAAAAAAATGGGAGGGGGAGGGGTCCGTGGGAGGAGGTACTTTTAATTTCAATTTTTAATAATCAGTAGCAATTTAATTCAAGACTTTTATTCTTTGTGAAAATTATAGGGGTTCTAAAAGCACTGTGCTAAGGAGAAAACTATCGCCACATAAAAAATGTTGCATTATTGTCTATGTGTGTTATTCAAAGTAGAAGAATTAATTTATTAAAAACTTTATATCAACTGAGCGGATTATTATTACTGCTAATAAAATCGTTCATCATAGTTTCTTAGTGAAGGTACACTTTTAAGAATAATATTTAAAAATATTTTTTCAACCGATTAATCGGCCCAATTTTGCCGATTATGAATAATCGGCAAAGTGGCCGATTATGGCCGATTAATTGGTACTGCCGATTAATCGGCGCATCCCTATGTCTAACCCTCCTTTGTTCACAGCTTTCGCAAAGTTCTTCATTATTCCGACAAAATGAGCATGGGTGGAAGCAGAAATGGATGGTTGTGCTAGAGAGTCATTTTCGGCATTCCTCGCCCTGAAATATAAATTTCTTGAAGTCAGTTGATGCTTTATGTAGTGAGATTTTCTGTTACAACCAGAGATCGAAGTTTAAAGGCGGTTAGTAGTGTGTGTCGATTTTAACTTTTTTTCAAAATCGAAAACGCCTGTGGTGGGAAAAGCTGTGTATTGGTATCAAATGTTTGCAGAAAAAATTGCTTTGAAATTAAAATATACTTACATTTCCCGCAAAGCCCTTGAAGTTTCGCCAAATATGTAAAAAGAAGCATTTTAGGTTTAATTTTTGTAATTTTCATGTATATTTTTTTTACTCGCCAATAGTGAAAATGATTGCACAATAAGACTCATAGCACATGTACAAAAAAATTTTGATATTCTATTCTATTTAAGCCCTTCTCCATACCCTTGAAGTTTCACCATACACGTAAAAATCGCATTTTTATTTTTATTTAAAAAATAATGCATTAATTTTTTCAATAGCCGGTAGCTTAAATCAATAGCACAGTAGGACTCTTTGTTCATGAAGAAAATATTCTGATATTGTACGATATTTAAGCTCTTCGCTGAGATTCAGAAATGTTTATCATTTGAACCTTTTCGATATTGTAGCCCTTTGTGTAGCAGAATTTTCTAATTCAGCTTATTTTCTAAAATTAAAATCCGTTTAACCGTTCATGCCCCGACGGGACTCAGAAGTACCGCTTATATTAATTTAGTATTATGAATCTTAAATAGCTATAATCATGCTGGTACTTGAAAGTACCACTCCTTGTACTTTACTGAGAGGTCGACAGATGGTACCTGCGATCGGAAACAGTTTTCTTAGGGGTCCTAAGGCGTAGGGGGCCTTAGACCCTACTGATTTTCAAAAATTTTCACTCGTTATGTATGTTGTTTGATGTATTTTGAACTAAAAGAGAAAAAATATATGTAAAAATTCATTGCCAACTTAATTTGGGACATAAATGGTTAAACCTTTTCTTTTCCATATATTAAAACTACTGTCTGCCTGCATATTGCGCGCCTGGCAGTCACGATTGCTTCCATTTGAAAAAGGGGTGATAGGATAAGGAGACGCACTTGCCGGTGCTTTCGCTTCTTACTTCCTGTTGAATGTTACTTCGCATTTCTCCCCTATTTTGAAGAAATCCAAAGAGACCTCAGGCATGCGCAAAAGCGAGGAAGGTTTTATGATAAAAGATTAGACAGAACCAGTAGCGAATCACCCAATAGGCGCATGAGGCGCGAGCCTGGGGCCTCCAGCAAAGCAGGGGGCCTCGGAACCGCAGAGTGCCAAATTTTTAAAATCAAAATATTTGGATTTGAGAATTTGTTACGGAAAATCACGAGTTTTAGTGGGAGGTGCTCAAAACTCAAATTAGCAATTATCCAGGGATTTTAAGCACAGTGTAAAGGCCCTGATTGTTGCCAATTAATTGGGCCCTGCAATTAAGCTATTATTATCTAACTAATAGAAAGGCAAAAGGCCCAAAATAATTTGGAGGCCCCCTGAAGATTTAAAGGCAAAATGCAGTGGCTGATTTACAGGTTTGGGGGCCCGTCAAAATACAGTTTGTTGCCCCCCTTCGGGGCCCCTATGGTCATGGGGGCCCTCACAGCTGCGAAATGATCAGGCCAATACCGGCAGAATTAATAAAGGTTCTCGTTTAAGAAAGTTTTTTTCCAATTAGCAAATAGTTAGTTTGAAATTATTTTTCTTAAAATACACGTATTGTTTGCATAGCTTTAATGCGTAAGCCTTTAAAAATAAGGCCAAAAACTCAGAACTACTAATAGTGAGGTCCTAGGTCCACAATACTTTGGAGGCCTCCTGAAGATTCAACGACAGAATGCAGTGGCTGATTTACAGATAAGGGGGCCCGTCAAATTGCATTTTTGGGGCCCCATTGTATATCAGCACTATGTAAATCATTTATCATATTCATTTTTTGCTTCCCCTTTGGGCCCATGAGGGTTATTGGGGACCCTCACAGTTGCGACAGGCCGACAGGGTCAATCCTATTCAAGCAAAATGAGTAAAGACTCGTTTAAGGAAATTTTCAATAAACCGGTTTTTTTTTTTCTTTTTTTTCCTTAAAAATACACGTATTTTTAGTATAGCTTCAATGCTATGTGTAAACCTTTAAAAAAATTGAGACCCCTTAGAAAGGTGTGACAATAAACCGAGCCCTAGTTGGCTTGCCTGGTAGGCTATTCATTGAGGGATCCAGATATAAGGTCCAAAGCCAAAAGGTCCAAAACTAAAAGGTCCACAAACAAAAGATCCACGTCCAAAAGGTTCGAGGGATAGAAAATCCGAGACAGACCAGATAAGGTCCACATTTTTGGACAGCAATAGCATAAGGTCCAGTTTTCTCAGCGGAGTGGACATAGGGTCCAGGTTTCGAAGTTTACCTTTTGCCTCAAACTTATTTTGTTAAATATTCAAGTTATGCGTGGTAACAGCCACCATAATACATGTTTTTTACGATAGAATGTGTCTGTCCCCCTTCCCCCACTCACGAGATGTAAAGGTTAAAAGCATGTAAAGTTTGTAAAAGTATGTATGTTAAAAGTATGTATGTTAAAAGCATGCAAGGTATGTAAAAGTATGTATGTTAAAAGTATGTAAAGGCATGAAATATGTTGCTTGTTTTGATAAAGTATTCTGGAGGAAAGAAACAAATTATTTTAAAACTTTAAACTTGAGACCTCTAGCGTGTTGAAAAATGAGACAATAAGCGTGAGAGGTCTCTCTACAGCACCGGGATTTCTTTTGCAAGGCCTCGAGACGCGTAATCCAAGATGAGTCATGCAATGAAAAAGAAACATTCAGCTAAGACCCCCCAGCGAAAAAGAGCCATTCACTTTTTTCTTTCTTCAGTCGCCGTTGTCCTGTCCTGCGCCGTTATGCACTGACCAGCCACCAGCCCGATGCTTATCAGAAACCTACGCTTGATTCTAAGACCTTAGGCAAAGTGGTTTATGGCCCTCATTTTTCAGACTCCCTCCTCTTGTCAAAAGCTTTTTTGACCTTGACACTGAGAGCTACACGAAGAGAAAGTGGGGTGCTTTTATGAGCAATCTTTCGAGATTGTTTCAGAATAGCCAAACGCTTCCTTTTGTCGCTTCTCTTTTATACCAGCAAATAAATAAAAAAAAAAAGAAGCGCCATGGACACCGTCATTTTGTTATAATGTCTGGAAACTCAACAGTATTTTCGCTTTGAGCTCTTTTTGTGCTCCAACCTCCAACCCTGCATCAATGAAGATTTCTTCCACCAATTACGTGATTTCCGAAAGCCGCCTAGTATTTCCCAAGTCAAAACTTGTACCATTTGTTACGCATCGCATTTTAACTCAAGAACTGTCAAATTTTGAAGAATAGGCAAAATTCAAGCAAAGAAATCTCTCCGAAGTAAGTTTAATATTCTTAAAAATTATTCATTGACTGTGTTGTCTGCAGGAAATTAAACATATTACAATTTTAAAAACAAGAGTTGTAATAACTATAATTTTTGAATCAAGCGCCAAAAATAAAAGATACAATGGGTTTATTCCATACCAAATCAACAAATTGATAAGGCTTCAGGGTTCTCTTTAACCTCAGGCTGCTTGACCCTCCCCCCCCCCCCCCCCACATATTATGTTCGAAAATTTAGCATAACATTTTTTTTTTGTTTTTGTTTTGTTTTTAATACTCGTGAAAACAATCTATTTTCTGATAAAATGCATGTTTAAAGTTTTGCTAGAATAACTGAATAACTTGTATCATACCGAGCAGCATTTTGGCAGTATACTCCGCATTAATTAGAACAACAACAGCAGTTTTCAATTTAAATTCACCGGAAATTTATTATGGATCTCTCGAATATGAATTTTTTTGCAATTGTAAAATTATACTTAAAATATTAAGCGTGTGCAAAACAAAATGTTAGGAATAAAATTGAAGCAAGTTTCTGTGAACCTGGAATAAAACTCATTGACAAAATCTGTACCTCAGAACCAGACTAACGTAAGTCCATTTTCGTAATTTTTCGGTAGAGGGGAGAAACGATTGTCGATTACATCGTTTTTCCCCTCTACCGAAAAATTACGAAAATGGACTTACGTTAGTCTGGTTCTGAGGTACAGAAATGTTGCAAGAAATTATTATTACAAATCATCAGCTTTCGAGATCCCACCCCCCTCCCATGTTCGTATGGAAGAGCATAGAGCAGAGGTGAAAAATGTGCGGCTTCCGCGAATTTCGTGATTCCTTTGAAAAACCTATCTTAGCATTATCATTGCGGCAATTTGAAAACGAATTTTATGAATAATTTCGTTTTCACATGAACTTATCTATTGTTAAAGAAGTATTTGACAAATAAAAACTATTTCGTTTCATTATCTATCGCTGTCATTTTAAAATACTAATTTTTGATATTTACTCGTAATAAAGCCTAGGATTTTACGAGATGCCACATGCCAGATATCGGGGCTCGGATCTCACCCTCTCCATTGACTAAAATACTTAAAAATATAAGGCATTTTTTTTTTTTACTGTGAATATTTTTTTTTTTTTTGTCAGATGTTTTTCTTTTAAATCATCTCCTCTAACCCCAAAACTTTTTGACTCACAAAAAAAAAAAAAAAAATAAATAAAAAAATAAAAAAAATAAAAAATATTTTCTGTATAGTTCATATTATTGAACTATTCCATTTGTTGTAGCATCAGGGGGGCCTCCGTATCAGGTTGTGCCTGGGGCCTCAAAATGTCATGATCCGCCACTGCGCATACGCATGCTGAATATTTCCTTTTCGCTGCTTCAAACTAAATATTTTTCAACTTTAGTAGTGTATGAAACGATGACTGTTGAGCATTTGCCGGGTATTTCTTTTTCACTGTTATCTTTGTCCGAAAAAAATGCTGTTAAAAATAAAAGTGGCCCTGTTTCGGATTTTAACATTGCTCACGCTTCGACGAGTAGAAAGTTCTCGTACCAGAGAAAATTTAGCAAAGACATTCACTCGAAACAAGTTTGATCAATAATATCAAAAGCTTTAATGGAAAAAAAAAAAAAACTAAGATAGGAAAATGTGCTTTGATTTTAAATACTCGTTTTTTACTCATTTGTTTGAATCCCAGGTAGCACAAACAACCTTTAAACGTTTTATAAACGTTTTTAAGCGGTTGGAACAACGTTAATAACCATTTTACAACCTTTAAAAAACGAAGTGTGCTACTTGGGATTGAGTAAATATAAATTATTATGTTCAATGATTATTATTTCAATATTGGTGCGTTAAAAACATTTTTTTTAACGTATTGACATACGCATACATTTTTGTTACATTAAAAAAATTGCAGCACCCCCAAGTTTGAGAGTCACGAGCCGCCACTGGATGGTTGTAACGGTTGATGAAGGAAGAGAATGGAAGAGATTATTGTAACTAAGCGTAGCGAAACAAAGTCTTTTTTTTTTTTTTTTTTTTTGGAAGCAGCGTTGTTTGTTAAGAATGGGAAATTAATTTCAACAGAAAATTTGTGACGTACTTCCCGTTGATGAGCATATTAGGGAAATCCTGCTTTGCCGTTCTCGCCTTCTGCCCTCCTCATTCTCTGCGGATGTGATGTTTTGACTCTTCCGCTAAGTGCCAACTATCCTCAGGCGCACTATACAAAGTGTGCTCTTCTTATTCAATCCCAAACTTGTGAACTACATTTGTCTCGGAATAGTTATGGTACCAAAAGCAAATAAGATTTTTAATGAACTTCTTAATTCTAAAATTTGTTTTTCGATTGAGTACAAACAAATCCATTTATAAGAAATTAATCCATTTATAAGAAAATTCTGTTGAAACGTGTCAACATTTTGCTTCCCAATTTGTTCTTTTAAATGGCATAAATGCAAAACTCTCTTTGTTAATTTTAAATTTTGATCAAATTTAGGTTCAATTCCACATCAAAGATTTGCCAGAGAAACATCTGATTGCGCCTATCCAGCATTTTTGCAAACTGCTTCTATAAGCTGCACCAAGTATGGAAGCTTTATGTAAGTACGAATTCAAATTTAGTTATCTGAAGAAGTGTTAATTTTTACATTTTTCTTCGGTAGAAGTGAAGTGTTGCAGATATTCGACATTGTTATTCGATTGCAGATTATCTAAGGACGAACATAATTTTATAGGCTCTTTAACTCAAAAAGTAGTACAGTCGACGCTCGATATAACGACCGTCTCCGTTCTACAGAAAACGGTCTTTATAACGAGTGGTCGCTGTAAGAGGTAGAACATAGAGTATGTTGGGATATAGTTGGGGGTTTTCTCACCGGCCGTTACATTGGGATGGTCTTTACAACGTGTGGTCGTTATAACGAGCGTCGACTGTACAAGCAATAGAACGAAATTCAGTACCCAAATAAGAACTACTACTGATTTAGTTTTAAAGAAATCAAATGCTTAGCAAAAAAGAAAAAGTTTTAAGCATCGCTTCATTTAGCTTCACAGATAACGGCACAATCGAACATTTTCAAAGCAAGCACAACTCTGCTATATCTTTAAAAATAAAGCAGAGATTTACAGAAAAGTTAGGGTACAGTAGAGAGATTAACCCAATTGGAAACTTGCTGATTAGGTTTCTGCTCGAATTTTTCCAAAGTGCCCAAAGTGGAAAGCAACTGAACGTTTCATCATTAAACATGACTGCTAAATCTCAAAAATAATACAAGGACTGGCACAAAACACACACCAACCACTACAAAAGAGTAACGTAATTCATCTTTTTAGTCTGTAAACGCAATTGAAAATTTTCAAAAAGTCAAGTAAGATTTCAACGAAAACGGGTATATAGATGCATTCAAATAAAAATTAGCTCTCACAAGTGTTTGGTACCAATTTTTCAAAAGGTTGAGACGAAATGGAATGTTTTTCTAGTTGAGTGTGATGTGTTATTGCTTTATTTCAGGTGTTATAAAGGGTCAGTTGTGCTTCAAATACTCAGATGTCAGTTGGTACAAGTTCTGAACTAAAATTAAAAAATTTAACCCCCCCCCCCCTCTCGACTAATTGCTTGTCAACAAAACCAGAATCAAGAGGGAAAATTGAAAGCCCTTTGAAAAGCCTTAAATTATAAAATCAATTACAAGTACTTTATTTGTTTAAAAAAATAGAAACTGGCAACTGATAAACATTTTAATAAATTATAAGAGTTTGCTTTCCTTGCCTCTGTCAACAAAGAAAACGGTTTTGATCGCGTGAATAAAAGCTAAGCTGCATTTGCTGAAAAAGGCGATAACTCGCATTCTATAGAACATGGAAGATCCAATTACGTCGTATCAGACGCAGAAAATTTTTCTCTTTCATTTGGTGCTATTTTTTTAAGTTTTGAAATATGTTTTCACTGCTGAAATCCCGAAAAACCTTTCAAAGGTTTTTAATTAATATCTTCGTTAATTAATACCATCCGAAGACGCAACCTAGCTAAGAACATTCTCGATCAACTCCCTTTCGAACAAAAAAAAAAAGTTTTCAAAATCCGTTTATGCTGCAAAGTGCCACAGACAGATACACAGATACACATACACGTCAAACACATAACCCCCCTTCCTTTGTGTGTCGGGGGTTAATAAAATTAATATTATTATTTCTATTTCAGAACGTGCAAACAGAGCTGTGCATATGGACATACTTTAGCAAATGGAATAGAACAAGAGTTGGCTTGTAAATACAAAGAAAATAAATGGAAACCGACAGGTTTCAAAGAGTGTGAACGTAAGTTTAAAATTTGTTTTTATTCTCATTTTGTAAACTGCGGCTATGAAGTAAATTTATTTTTAAATGCTTTCAATTTTGGCAAAACAAATATATTGCTTTTCAAATAATTAAATAAATAAATAAATAAATCTTACTACTATTATATATGCGAAAGTTTGTATGGATTGATGGATGGATGTATGGATGGATGTATGGATGGATGTATGTTTGTTCCTCTTTCACGCAAAAACTACTGAATGGATTTTGATGAAACTTTTACCACAATGTAGCTTATACATCAGAATAACACATAGGCTATAATTTAAAACGATATTCAAAAAAGTTCGATCGGTAGCGCCTTTTTCATTCCAATTTAAGGTACATTATTTCTCATTAATCAAAAGGCATTGACCAAACTAATTCAGTATTTAGTGTATCATCTCAACTCCCTGTCGAAAGCTATAATTGCGGGCATCATTTCTTCTTTCCGTATTTAATGTTCAAGGCTTTTCTCAAGTCAAATCATGAAGGTTTTTTTTCCAGCTTCATGGGGAATATCCAGGCTTTTACCATGATTTGTATTTAAAACGTTTTGTTTAGTCTTAGTTGTATAAGTA